>MU774595.1:0-22906 GCA_026770625.1 Nicotiana glauca
ATTTTATATTTATTTTATTATTTTCTGAAGTATTTTATTATTTATTTTATCCTATTGTTATATTATTATATTTTTATTTTCCTAGTATTTATTCTACCATTTTTTTGACATTTTTCTAATTAATTCCCTTTTGTGTATTGTTCATCCAGTTTACCAATATTGGTATCTCACATGAGTCACAAATTATTGTAACAAAAATTATTTATTTTGATTTTGGAATTCTTTACTTGGGGTAAAAATCACGTGCTCACAAATGACGTTTCTCCCTGAAGGAGATATTTGTCACAAAGTTGGTGATAAAAATACTAAAATATTTAATTTTTTATATTTATAAATTTAGAATTATCTTTATAATATTTATTTGATTATGATTTTCTCTCATGATACCAGAAATTTCGGAGCAATATTTGATAGTATAAAATATATCAACAACTCATGAAGAGCTAACTGTTTGTCTAGAGGACACATGACACCAGTAGTGTCTGATAAATATTAAATTGTGGATAATAAATGAAGGCTCTCGAAGAGTTTATGTACAAATATGTCATTCATATCATATGATTATAGTCAAAACATATGTTGTAGTAAACCTGAAGTTTATTAATACAAATGACAATCATATTGAGACTACAAATGATTAAAAGATTGAAAATCTTCATATTTTCACAATCATAGGGGGTAATTATGTATGTAAAAAGTTACCCGCCTTATTCTTCAATTTGTACTAAATCATATATCATAGTAAACCAAAAGTTTACTAATGCAAAAGCAACTACAGTAAATAAGAAATTTACTTATACAAAAGTAGCCATAGTAAATAAGAAGTTTACTAATGCGAAAGTTTGTGCCATAGTAAACCAGAAGTTTACTAAGAGATAGCACATGCCATTATAAACTTGAAGTCTTCATTTGCAATTTTTAAATGAGCTATTTGAGAATTCAGATAAGCATATACTGAAGAACTAGAAGATTCTTCAAGAATTCTCTTGTGCTACTTGTTCCCATAATAAATTGGTTATACCGGATAAAGTTGGGACTAAGACCCTTGAATTCTGGAATATATAAAAGGTGAATATGGGCCCATTCACCTATCATATGAACCACTTATAGATGCATATATAAGATGGTTACATGTGTGTTCATTGTCAACCTGTAGTTTGACATTTGAAATTGCTTTTCTCAACTAAGAGCAAAACTTTCAGATTATGAAATCAAGACAGTTCATCTTGATTATGCTGGTTTATATCCAAGTTGGTTTAGCATTGAATGCCTCATATTAATGGCTAAACCATTGCTTATGATAACAAAGCTTCATTTGATGGTCTAAGATTTTCTAAATTGCATATAGCAACACTTGCATGCATCATACCAATAATATATGATAAATCCTCCCCTCACAATTGGTTTAGGATCAAAAACCAAATATTTTACTATCTTTTGTTGTGTGGTATATGATTAATTTCCCTACCACATTACACAAAGATATGTTTCCCAAAGGAGACTGGGATATATGTTAGTTTTACTAACATCTGGGGAATGGAATAAACAGTTGAAAAATATGCTATATGAATCGAATAATCATTTATGATCCTCACTTAGAAGATAATTCAAGTCAAATGCCAGAAGCGTTTGCTGATCCAAAATCAAATATCATATTTCAGCTGCAAATGCTCCTATTAAAATTTAAAGTCTCCGAAGGATAGAGTTTACTGTATGCATGAAGCGTGGTAGACCAATCGGTTCCAAAGGTAACAATCATTGAAAAATGATAAGGAGATAATGATCAAAATGATCATAATGAGGAGGAAATGAGCTCTAGAAGAGCCCACGACATAACATTTCATGAAACTCCAGAAGAAGTTCAGGTACCTGAAAATAAAGAAAGTAATGAGATCTCAGCAAGTTATGTCGCTTACGAACCGATACAAAGTGATCGTCGATGATATATTTGATACAATATAGTGCACAATACTGTGAAATATTGTGAGGATCGGACCAGTAGTCCAGACACCTGAAGATGTCATGCCATTTAAATGTGAGTCATAACCTATATGACTCATTTGATTAAATCTCTATAAAGATCCTTGAAGGATTTAAAATGTCTGAAGCATATAGTTGAAAATCTCGAGAAATGTACTCGATCAAATTATAAAGATCTTTGTACAGTTTAAAGCAATCTGCGCGTATGTGGTATTATCGCCTCAGTGAATATTTGTTTAAAGAAAGTTGCATAT
Source organism: Nicotiana glauca (assembly GCA_026770625.1). Classification (NCBI taxonomy): domain Eukaryota; kingdom Viridiplantae; phylum Streptophyta; class Magnoliopsida; order Solanales; family Solanaceae; genus Nicotiana; species Nicotiana glauca. The sequence continues at coordinate 2,235 of MU774595.1, forward strand.
ATAATGTTATTTGTCCATGTATTCAGAATTTGATATACTTGCTGTTTATGTTAATGACATAAATCTTGTTGGAACCCCAGAAGAGCTCCAAAAGGCAATTGAATATCTTAAGAATGAATTTGAGATGAAATATCTTGAAAAGACAAAACTTTGTCTTGTTCTGCAAATTGTACATTTAGTGGACATGATCTTTATCCATCAATCTGCCTATACAGAAAGGGTCTTAAAATGATTTTACATGGACAAAGCGGACCCATTGAAGTGGATAAGGATTTGTTCCTACCTCCAGAAGAGGATGAGGAACTCCTTTGTCCCGAAATACCCTATCTTAGTGCAATTGGTGCACCAATGTATATAGCTAATGCTACAAGGCCTGCCATAGCATTTTCTGTTAATTTACTAGCAAGATATAGTTCTTCTCCTACACGGATTAAGGATCCGTTATTACCTCCAGAAGAGGATGATGAACTCCTTTGTCCAGATATACCCAAGTCTCTGCACTGTACTCTTTTTCCCTTGCTCGGGTTTTTTTCCTACTGGGTTTTACCTGGTAAGGTTTTTAATGGGGCAGCTTGCAATGTATATCATTTGTGTACTCTTTTTCCTTGACTAGGATTTTTCCCACGAGGTTTTTCCTAGTAAGGTTTTAACGAGGCACATAATAATGAACATTCAAGGAGGATTGCTTTGAAAATATTTTTGTGGATGTCCATTTATTACTCCGTTGTAGATAATCTTTCTGAAGAAGATTATCCATTTAGTACTCCATTGAAGTTTTTTACAAGCAGCTGATGCAGATGGTATACAAGATTGAAATGCGGAGATTCAAATATTTGAAACAAAGTTTTTATCAGGGGGAGTAAAATACGCGATGCACTCTTTTTTTTCTTACTTAGGGTTTTTTCCCACGGGGTTTTCCTTATAAGGTTTTTAGTGGGATATCTAGCAATGCGTATTACTAAATATGTGTACTCTTTTTCCTTCACTAAGATTTTTTCCCACCGGATTTTTCTTAGTAAGGTTTTAATGAGGCACATTATCTTTTAATGAACATCCAAGGGGGAGTGTTATAAATATATATGTATGGATGTTCATTTACTACTCTGTTGTATATAAGCTTCCTGAAGAAGCTTATCATTTCGGTACTCCATTATGGATAAATATTATCCCCGACAGAAGATTATCTATATGTAGTACAGTAGCAGCTTACAAGCAACTTACAAGAAGCTTACACAGCAGCTTGCAGTAGCAGCTTACAAGAAGCTTACACAGCAGCTTGCAGTAGCAGCTTACAAGAAGCTTACACAGCAGCTTGCAGTAGCAGCTTACAAGCAGCTTACATAGCAGCTTACACAACAGCTTGCGTAGTAGCTTATAAGCAGCTTACACAGCAGCTTGCAGTAGCAGCTTACACAGCAACTTGCAGTAGCAGCTTACACAGCAGCTTGCAGTAGCAGCTTACACAGCAGCTTATAGTAGCTTACACAACAGGTTGTACTAGCAGCTTACACAGTAGCTTCCTTTCTTCTATAAATAGAAGAGTTTTCAGTTCATTATGTACAGGAGTTTGAAGTTGAATAATAACTCTCTCTCTCTCTCTCTCTCTCTCTCTCTCTCTCTCTCTCTCTCTACTTGTCTTTGATTACTTTACTTTAAAGTCTTTATTTCATAACACAAAGATAATAAACCCACTTAGTTTTCACAAGAGGGGTCCAGGAAGAATGATGTGTACGCAAACCTTATTCTTACTTTAGGGTAGAGAAGCTATTTAAGATAAACCTTCGGCTAAAGACAAGATAAAAGAAACAGTGGCAGTATGTGATAATCACAACAAGATATTAAAAAAATCAAAGCGCAAGAAAACAATCAAACAGTATGTAATACAAGCAATCCAAGAATAAAGAGATACCATGCTAATACTAATACTACCAATATGGGAAAGAAAAGGGGAACCTCCTAGAAATTCATTGCAAGAAAAATTTGTTTGCACAAAAAATTAAGTAATTAATTTTTTCTAAGAAATTAAGATTGGTTTGTCTAGGAACACAATTGAATTTGAAATAACTCTTACAAATTTCATATTTCCTTCTTGTAAATCTTACTCATTATAATGTTAGTCATTTTTTAAATAACTTAATGGCATAAAAATATTTTTATAATGTCAATATATCGAATTTAAACTCAATTTTATTCAGAACTTCAACACCATGGCCATTGTTTACCTCGAAAATACGAGTAACAATTAATTTGATTTGTGATTTTAAAAATATGTGATTTAGTTCAATACCAATTAATAATTGTCACGACCCGGATTTTCCACCATCGGGAGTCATGATGGCGCCTACTAATAGGAACTAGGCAAGCCAACTCAATTTACTTCATTTAGCAATTTTCGACCATTTAATAAAAATAAAATATAATATGATAAAGCAGAAGTCTTAAATATAAATAACTGAAAACGAATGCGAAAGTTCACTCACAAACTCAACCCAGAACTGGAGTCACTAACTCACGAACGTCTATAGAATACTAAAAACAGAGTCTGAATAAAATACAATACTCTTTGTTTCGGTACAAGGACAACAAACGGAATAAAGATAGAAGAGACTACGGGCCATGCGGAGTTCAGCAAGGCTACCTCGGGATCTCTGGACTGAAGTCAGCTCCCAACGCTCCTACTACTGTCCAAAAGCTGCTGCTCCGATACTATGATCTGTGCAAAAAGATGCACGGAGTATAACATCAGTACAATCGACCCCATGTGCTGGTAAGTGTCTAGCCTAACCTCGGCGAAATAGTAATGAGGCTAGACCAAACTACCAGATAAACCTGTGCAGTTATGAAATATATTGCGGAAAATAAACAGGAAATAAGTAGTTTATAAAAGGAGGGGGAAACATGATGTGGGGGAGGCAACAATTAAAACAAGAAGTCTAAACTTAAGTATAGAACAACCAACATAAACTTAAATCCGGAATAAACACACTTAAGCTATAATTTGTTGAGGTGCGCAACCCGATACTCAATCATCACTGTTGCAGCATGCAACCTGAACCATAAGTATATAGTGTTGTTGTGTCGTGCAACCCAATCCACAATTATATAGTGTTGTTGCGGCGCGCAACCCGATCCACAAATATATAGTATTGTTGCGGCGTGCAACCCGATCCACAAATGTATAGTGTTGTTGTGGCGTGCAACCCGATCCACGATTATCACTGTTGCAGCGTGCAACCCGATCCATATAAAAATAACAAAACCTCACTCAATCAAAAATCACAAGTAAGGGGAAGGGGGGGTAACAACTAGTGACAGCAATCCCGACAAGGGAATATAACATAACACATCCTGGCAAGGGAGTAACCATCAACTCTTTCTCTTTCTTACACTTCTCACTTATAATTCACTTTAACATTCCATCCATCGCTCCAAGAGACATTTCATATCATGTACCTTCTCAATCCATAACACAACTCGAGCCATTGCTCCACGGAGTTTAGTAATCATAATCTCTGTCTCATGCTCTTTACAGTATATAGAAATCATCAAATAAGCATGGAAGAGTCACAATAATTCAGGATAATCTCAATATAAGGACACACGGTCATGCTAGACACCAGTGTATAGATACTCGTCACTATGCCTGTACATCATACTCAACAAATAGCAATTAGCAAATAAGACTCTACTCCTATTCCCTCAAACCAAAGTTAGACCAAACACTTACCTCAACTTCCACGGCTAAATCAATCCACAACGACCGCTTTCCCTTTTGAATTCGGCTCCAACTCAATCAAATCTATGAAATAACGACTTCATAGTATTAATAATAGCTAGACAAATCAAACCCAATGCCTAAATATAGATTCCCACCCTTTCTTCCAAAAATTCCGAAATTGACCTCGGGTCCGCTTGGTCAAAACACGAGGTTCGAACCAATTCCATGTTACCCATTCCCCCACGAGCCTGAATATACAATTTGTTTTCAAGTTCGAACCCAAACGAGATCTAAATCAAAGAAAAAGAAAAAAACCCTAACTCTACCCATTTCCCCCAATTTCCACCCTAATCTATGAGGTTTAAGCGTAGAAATCCAATAATTGATGAAGGAAAATGAAGAAAACAAGTTAAATAATACTTACCCAAGGATATTTGGTGAAGAAATGCTCCAAGAATTGCCCAAGAAGTTTTAAGAGGAGAGGGTTTGTGAAATGGTGTAAAACTCCCGTCTGCATTCTATTTTGGGTCTAAAAAATCACTGGGCAAAATTGTTCTATGTGTTCGCGACATAGGGGTCGCGTTCGCGAAGCAGGGGGAACTGGAAGCATCGCGTTCGCGAGGGAGGGCTGCGAACGCGGAGAGTAAAATTACTGGGGGGTCCAGGTTGGCCTATGCAAACGCGAGGGGTGATATGCGATCGCATTTAAGTACATACTAGGGCCACGTGAACGCAGGAAGCGGACCGCAAACGCAAAGAAGAATTTGGTGGGCTCCTAATTTTGGCTTACGCGATCGCGATAGGGTCGACGCGAACGCGAAGGAGAAAAACACTGAAGCTATGCGAACGCGAAGAAGGATTCATCTGTGTAAAAATTGCAGAAAATCTACTAACTCCCTAATTCCAAAATTACCCCGAACACTTCCGAAAACACTCCCGAGCCCTCGGGGCTCCTAACTAATTACACACACTAACTCAACAACATCCTACGAACTTAACCATGCAATCAAATCGCCAAAATAACATCATAAACGAGGAATCAAACCTCAAAATCATCACTTTTCATTCAAACTTCTTAAACATCCCATTTTAGATATTTAGGTTCGAAACACGTCAAATGGCGTCCGATTTCGACCAAATTACACAGGAAGCGCTTAAACCACATATAAGACCTGTATCGGGCGCCAGAACCAAAATACGGCCCCGATACCAATGCTTTCTAATCCATTTTCATTTCAAATTTCCAAATAGATTTTAGAAAAACAATTTCTTTTAAAAATTCATTTCTCGGGCTCGGGACCTCGAATTTCGATTCCGGGCATACGCCCGAGTCCCATATTTTTCTACGGACCCTCTGGGACCGTCTAATCATGGGTCCGGGTCCATTTACCCAAAATGTTGACCCAAGTCAACTTTAATCATTTTAAAGCTACATTTCAAAAAATTTCACAGAATTTATCGTATAAGCTTTCTGGCTACGCGCCCGGACTGTGCACGCAAATTGAGAAAAGTAAAAAAAATGAGATTTTCAAGGCCTCGAAAGCACAGAATGAAAGAGAAAATAGGTGATGACCCTTTGAGTCGTCACGTTCTCCACCTCTAAAACAACCGTTCGTCCTCGAACAGACAAAAGAAAGAAGTACCTGAGTCGGGAAATAGATGAGGATAATGGCTCCGCATATCAGACTCAAATTCCCAGGTCGATGCCTCAGGAGGCTGACCTATCCACTGAACACGCACTGAAGGAAAACTCTTCGACCTCAAATGTTGAACCTGCCGGTCTAGAATAGCTATTGGCTCCTCCTCATAAGACAGATCCTTATCCAACTGGACAGTGCTGAAATCTAACATGTGAGCTGGATCGCCGTGATACCTCCGAAGCATGGATACATGAAACAATGGATGCACAACTGACAAGCTAGGTGGCAAGGCAAGTCTGTAAGCCACCTCTCCCACACGATCGAGAATCTCAAATGGACCAATGAACCTAGGGCTAAGCTTGCCCTTCTTCCCAAATCTCGTCACGCCCTTCATAGGCGACACTCGGAGCAAGACCCGCTCACCAACCATGAAAGCTACATCCCGAACCTTACGATCCGCATAACTCTTTTGCCGCGACTGAGCCGAACAAAGCGTGTCTTGAATGATCTTGACCTTATCCAAGGCCTCCTGAACTAAATTTGTACCCAATAACCGAGTCTCTCCTGGCTTAAACCATCCGACTGGAGATCGACACTGCCTACCATAAAACGCCTCATATGGAGCCATTTGAATGCTGGACTGGTAGCTGTTGTTGTAGGCGAACTCTGCTAAAGGCAAAAACTGGTCCCACGAACCTCCGAAGTCGATAACACAAGCCCGGAGCATATCCTCCAAAATTTGAATAGTCCTCTCGGACTGGGCGACCATCTGAGGATGAAACGCTGTGCTCAACTCAGCCCATGTGCCCAACTCTCACTGAACTACACCCCAAAAATGCGAGGTAAACTGCATACCCCAGTCCGAAATGATAGATACCGACACACCATGAAGGCGAACAATCTCTCAAATATAAATCTCAGCTAACCTCTCGGATGAATAGGAGACTGCCACATGAATGAAATGTGCTGACTTGGTCAGCCTATTAACAATAACCCATATCGCATCGAACTTCTTACGAGTCAACGAAAGTCCAGTAACGACATTCATGGTAATCCTCTCCCACTTCCACTCGGGAAGCTCAATCCTCTGATACATACCACCAGGCCTCTGTTGCTCATACTTAACCTGCTGACAGTTCAAACATCGAGCCACATATGCAACAATATCTTTCTTCATCCTACGCCACTAATAATACTGCTGCAAGTCCTGATACATCTTCGCGGTGCCTGGGTGAATAGAATACCGAGAACTATGGACCTCTGCTAAGATCAAATCTCGAATCCCATAGACATTGGGCACACAAACTCGCCCCTGCAATCTCAAAACACCATCCTCATCTAAGGTCACCTTCGTGGCACATCCAAGCTGTACCATGTCTCTCAGGACACACAAATGCGGATCATCAAACTGCCGATCACGAATACACTCCAATAATAAAGAACGAGCGACCGTGCAAGCTAACACTCTGCTAGGCTCAGAAATATCCAACCTTAATAGTCGATTGGCCAAGGCCTGAACAACCAAAGCAAGCGTTCTCTGGCTGACTGAAATATAAGCAAGACTACCCATACTGGCGAACTTCCTACTCAATGCATCGGCTACCACATTGGCCTTACCTGGGTGATATAAGATAGTAACTTCATAGTCTTTCAGCAACTCCAACCACCTCTTCTGCCTCAAATTCAACTCCTTCTGCTTGAACAAGTACTGAAGACTCTTGTGATCAATGTACACCCCACACGTCACACCATATAGGTAATGCATCCAAATCTTCAAAGCATGAACAATGGCTACCAACTCTATATCATGAACCGGATAATTATTCTCGTGGATCTTTGACTGCCTCGAAGCATAAGTAATGACTTTGCCATCCTGCATCAATACTGCACCAAGCCTAATACGGGAAGCATCACAATAAACTGTATAAGGCCCTGAGCCTGTGGGCAAAACCAATATCAGTGCCGTAGTCAGAGTTGTCTTGAGCTTCTGAAAGCTCGTCTCACACTCATCTGACCATCTGAAATGGGCACCCTTCTGGGTCAATCTGGTCATCTGGGCTGCAATAGATGAAAATCTTTCCACGAACCGACGATAACAGCCTGCTAACCCCAAGAAACTCCGAATCTCGGTAGCTGATGTTGGTCTCGGCCAGTTCTTGACTACCTCAATCTTCTTCGGGTCCACTTGAATACCCTCTACTGATACGACGTGACCCAGAAATGCAACCAAACTTAACCAGAACTCGCACTTCGAGAACTTAGCATATAACTAACTATCCTTCAGAGTCTTGAGAACCACTCTGAGGTGTTGCTCGTGCTCCTCCTGGCCGTGGGAGTACACCAGAATATCATCAATAAAGACTATCACGAACAAGTCCAAGTAAGGCCTGAACACTCGGTTCATCAACTCCATAAATGCTGCTGGGGCATTGGTCAACCCAAATGACATGACCAAAAACTCATAATGCCCATACTAAGTGTGGAATACTGTCTTAGGGACATCAGACACCCTAATCCTCAGCTGATGGTAGCCAGATCTCAAGTCTATCTTTGAAAACACCTTTGCACCCTGAAGCTGGTCGAACAAATCGTCAATCCTCGGGAGTGGATACTTGTTCTTTACCGTCACTTTGTTCAATTATTGGTAATCAATGCATATCCTCATCGAACCATCCATTTTCTTCACAAATAACACTGTCGTACCCCCAAGGAGAAACACTAGGTCTGATAAAACCCTTCTCCAGTAAATCCTGCAACTGGTCCTTTAACTCCTTCAACTCTGGTGGGGCCATGCGATACAGCGGGATAAAAATGGGCTACGTGCCCGGAGCCAGATCAATACAGAAATTAATATCCTTGTCAGGCGGCATACTCGGCAGGTCTGAAGGGAAAAACTTGGGGAACTCCCAAACAATAGGAACAGAATTAATAGAAGAGACCTCTTTGCTGAAATCGCGAACATATGCCGGATAAGCTAAACACCCCTTCTCGACCATGCGTCGAGCCTTCACATATGAAATAACACTACGAGTGGTATGCCCTGGGTCCCTCTCCACTCCAACCGGGGCAAATCTGGTAAAGCCAAGGTCACGGTCTTGGCGTGAAAATCCAAGATAGCATGATACGGGAAAAACCAATCCATCCCTAATATAACGTCGAAACCCACCATGTCTAAGAGCAATAAATCAACACGGGTCTCAAGACCCTCAAATACTACCACACAGTAATGATGAACTCGGTCGACCACTCTAGAATCACCCACTGGTGTAGATACATAAACAGTAATACCCAAAGCATCACAAGGCATAACCAGGTAGGGTGCAAAATAGGATGACACAAATGAGGTTTTCAAGGCCTCAGAAGCACGGAATGAAAGAGAAAATAGGTGATGACCCTTTGGGTCGTCAAAATAATCAAGACGTTTAACGTATAAATGAAAGAGATAAGTGAATCAAACTAGTTTTACTAGCAGTATCGACCTCGAGATGGATCAAGAACAATAAAGTAAGAATAATAAAGCTAAAGGACAATTCTGATGAATAATGAGCGAGAAAGTAAGAGAGTATATTCTTTGAAAATGATTATATGATCTTCACAAATGATTTGGGTTCCCTTTATATAATAGGGAACCCTAAATAAGGTATATTTCCATTTACAGTAAAGAATCTTATTGGGACAGCTATGTAACTGCCTAGTACGAATTCGTACAAATATATTTCGGGATTTGAGCCACGATCTTTGGGATGTGGCAGGAATCATGCTCATTCTGTTACAAATCTATACCGACATTATCTCAGGGTTGAGGATACTCAGCTTTGATACTCATCGTACTTCGATCCTCGGGCATTGTACTCTGTTTTCGAGCTTGAGTCTGGTCCATCGAGCTCGAACTCGACCTTTCCAGAACTCGGGCTTAAGGTGACCCCTAGAGCCCGAAAAATGGGCATACCCGATTTCAACCCTATACAGATAGTCTCTGCATTTCTTAGAGTAAGATGATAAGAAACGGTTTCGATGTTCCGATGCCTTGATCATGATGTCAATCTCGTGATGTCAGTGTCTGAAGTGATTGAAAAGTCGTTTTCGCATAGTTTCCAAGGTCATTAATTAGAAGTGGCTGATGGTCGGCTATTTGGCTTCCCCAACATGCTTAAGCGACCTCTATAAATAGGCCAACTTCACGATTTTTGCAAACTTTACTTCTCAAATCATTCTTAAAATCCCTTTTACTCCTTCAACTTCTTTGAGTTCACCCTTCTCTCAATTTGCTCTTACTACAGAATCTACTCCTTCTCTTCCGTTGAATTTACAAACCGCAATGGTTAAAATATCAAAAAATGTCCCTCAGAAAGAAAAAGCTTCTTCTTCATCATCGCGGTCGGCCAGAGATAGAGCGGTGGTTCTACCTCATATTGAGGAGTGTATTCCCCCGCCGTGCGAACTAACTTCCCATTTCAAAATCGATAAACCTGCATCAAAACCAGGACGATGTGAGCCCATGTCCTAATACATCTGCTTGATAACCGAAAATGAGCTCGAGTAGGTGAAAGAGAACTGCAATTGGAAGAACAAAGATGCAGTTATCCCTTCCCTTGAAGAGGACATCACTATTCATAAGGCGGGGTACTTAAGCGTGTATACCTACCCATTCACGTTGGGTCCTGTAGATCCAGCTCTAGGTCCCACAGACCCAGTGATCTTGGTTTTTGCCAACAATACCAGGTGACGCTTGGCTAGATATACCCTTCATTCTGGTGCATCGTCAACGTAATTAGATACTTCTCGTGCTTGGTCGAGGGGATGCCTTTCACCCTCGACCACCTAATCAGACTATACAGCCCTCACCTTTATCGAGATAGTTTGATAAAGTTGCAATGCTGATCTACAAAATCACTCTTCTCCAGCATCGATGAGGACAAGGACCGAGGATAGATGAGTCGGTTTGTCCGAATCAGGGCCTCCGACCTGATTCTTTTTTAGAGGATGCCATTCCCCGAGGAGTGGAACATGAAACGTAAGTACAGATTTATCAATAGTGACTTTATATTCTGCTTTCCCACTACTCTTTCTCGACCTTATGCTTTTCTTGATCTAATCCATTTCTGATGGTGTAGCTGTTGCTTGGTTTCCTGGTGTAGTCCCAGACCTCGAAGTTTGGGTTTGGCAACTGGCCTCTACTTCTTCATACATGGAACGCAGCTGGCGTGACCTGGCCAAGGGTCGATGGGAGGCTAAAAGCCATGATGAGTTCTTTTGTTTGCATACTTATGTTTCTTAGTGAAATACTTGCTTTACTTTGTTCAGGAACCAGTGAAGCCGTTGCTATGCGGCTGCCCCCGCCCAGTGAAGAGGAAATCCCAAGGCCCTCCAAGGAAAAGAAAAGAAAGAGGGGTCGCATGTAAATTCCCCGTAGACAAAGAAAAGCAAGGCTCGAAAGCCTAACGCCTTCGAGGTGAGGATAAAGAGGGGAAAGATGATGACTGCCTGTTGGTAGTTTGGAAAAGAGGAAGCATTGACGCTTCGAAGACCGCTGAACCGATGGTGGCTGATCCGGTTCATTCTCGAACTGAAGAAATCTCAGAGGGGAGTTAGAGCAAAGTCCCTAAGCCATTGGGCAGCAAAGGAGCACCTCATCTTGGACGTCATTTGGAGGGTGAGACCGAGGGGCCGGGTTTCGAGGCCCTCCAAAGAGAAGAGAATGTCCCTAGTGGATCACTTGGGATAATTAACGTAGATGAATATTTGCCTGGTCCTAAGTTCTTCGAGGGGCAATTTCGAGATGCCCAGAACATGAGAACTCCCAATGTGGGAACGAGCCATAAAGGGATGATCCTGACCCAGATGCTTCATTTATTTTTGGTGAGGCCAATCGGCTTTTCAAACAAGTAATTTTCCGACCTTACAATTACGCCTACACTTTATCCTTGTTGTTCTGAGTCTAACTTTTCCCTTTTTGTGAAGGTTGTGACGCTCCATCAAGAAGTTTTGCCAAGTCTTAAATCGAGCTTGCTCGATATGAGGCCGAGCTCAAGATGTTCGTGGAAGAGAGGGATAGCCTTAAGCGCCTTTACGTACAGAAAGAGAAGGAGGTCAGAGATCTCCGAGTTGAGTTGGCGAAGGCTTATCGAGAATAGACCGAGCTTATTGAAAAGATAATATATCCTTTGAGGATTTGTTATGCATTTATCCGATTAGGTGACTAACACTTCAACTTTGCAGGCCCAGCAGAAGGGCGAGTTAGTGGAGCAGATTTGAGATGAGCTCAAGATGAAGGATGCCGAGAACCTAAGATGGAAGCAATGTATGGATCGTCTCACCTCTGAGAAAGATACTCTTTGGGAGCAGCTGACTTCAATTGACTGCCAAATTTAAAGTGTAAAGGAGGAAAGCCTGGCCCAAAGTCGCAAAATCGAGGAGCTTGAAACTAAATCTGCTATTGAGCTTACAAAGGTCAAATCTGGTGCAGAGGGATTTATGTCTTCGTACTAAGCTGATGTTGAAACTTCTAACATTCGGGCACAGGAGATCTCCACCGCGGCCGAAGTTAAGTTATTATGTGCTCTCGACCATGCCAGGCTACAGTCCCGAAGAGAAACCCTCGAGGAGGTGCACGCTCGTGGCTTCGACCTCTCAGTCAACATTGAAAAAGCAAAGACTTTAGAGGAAGAGGCTACCACTTTGCTCTCTAATGATGAGGATTATACTAGTGTCTCCGAGAGCAAAGGAGATTAAGATGAAGTCCCCGAGGAGGAGATTCCCGAAGACACGGCTCCCAAAGATACAGCTCCCGAGGATGTGGCTTCTAGAGATATGGTTCTCGGGGATGTGGCCCTGAAGTAGATTAGGTTCCTTTAGTTTTATTTTGTGTTTTTGTGTAAGGTCCCCTCGTGTGTATTTATAAATATCTTTTGTAAACATCTCCTATAAATATAAAGAATCTCTTTGCTTCACCTTCGATTTGTACTAAATTTTGTTTCATTTTTATTTGTGAAAAAATTTGATGTTATAATGATCAGTCTAAATATTATTGGACTCAGAATATAATAAACCCTTAGGTTTTTTATTGATCAATGGGCTATCTTTATAATAGAATACCTCTTAAGGTTTTTGTTAATCCTCAAGCTAAGCTTAAGTCAATTTGACGCGAGCTCGGGATGATAGGACTCTTGAGTCTAAGTTGAGTGAGAGTAAGGTCACAAACTCCGCATGCTTTGGCCCTTAGGCTCTTTTAGGTTGGACCTTAGACTCTTTTAGGTCGACCCTTAGGCTCTTTAAGTTCGGCCAATTCGGCCTCTAAAGCGGCAATAAATTTTCCCTCTTTTTGGCTAAAAGATTTACTAAAAAATTTTCTATGCCTTAGCATGTGTTTATTGTAATCGTTGGGTTTTTCAAAGGTTTGATCGATTGGAACCTCATTTGAAATTCGTTTGTGTAACGATAATGGAATACCTCTTGAGGTTTTTTCGAAGGCTGATTTTATTGAAGCCTTTAAATTATTTGAGGGCTGATTTTATTGAAGCTTTTATCATTTGCTTTCGCCGAGGGTAGCCTGATTTAATCGTTTTTTCAAAGTTTTTGAAGGCATTTAATTTATAGCAGAAGTAAGACGTCTCCGAGTTGCATTACTTTAGCCGTAGCCTTTAATATGGTTGTAGCCTTCGGGTATGTCTCTTGGACTTGTTTCCTGATAACCTTTCAAACTTGTTCGAAAGGTTAGTCCCCGAGTATGATGGCCGTGGCCTTTATATCAAGGGGATGCCTCTCTGAGGTCTTATGAGTTCGTGTTTTTGATGACTCGGATGTGTTGAATATTGGTGACAATCCCCGAGTATTCGAGGTGCATTTGCGTTCTGGCTCTTGAACCATTTCTCGTACATTACAAACATGAAGCTCCTATAATAGTAGACTTCTTTAAGACACAAAGTGTTTTGATATAGAAGGAATGCTTCTTTGAATAATTGATATATGCGTACATGTTTTGCCATCGGGGCTCGACTATTCTACACGGACACGGTTTATATGACCGTTTGGCCCATTATAAAGTTCTCCTATTGAGGCCCTCTTTGGCGTGAAGTATTTTTCTTAAAATATAACCTCCGAGGGTGATGCCCCCCAGTATTCGAGGTTGATAGAAAAGAAGTCTTGGATACTGTTGAGTTCTCCTTAGGTAGCATATAGTTATTGCCTTGTTAAAAACCTCGTCGATAAAACCCATTTGGGACAAAATCCGATCTAAGGGAAAAAAAGTGCAACATGTACTTTACAACCTAAGGCCTTCGTATAGAAAGGTGTCTTTGATATTTTTGATCAATCACCTACAATGGATTCATTTCAAATTCAAATGGACAAAAGGAAAAATTCATACCTTAGCAATAGTATCGTTTGAGTAGTGATACGTTCCAATTTTTTGGCAGTTGTTCACCTTCCATTGTGCTAAGTTTGTAATATCCTTCACCGATGACTCCGATGACACGGTACAGTCCATCCCAATTTGGGCCTGGTTTCCCTTCATTTGGATGCCGAGTATTGAGGGTAACTTTCCTTTGAAGTAAGTCCCCGATTCCAAAGTGTCGAAGGTTGGTCCTTCTATTGTAGTATCTCTCGATTCTTTGCTTATACGCGGCCATCCGAACAATTGCTGCCTCTCATTTTTCATCTAATAACTTGAGGCTAGTATTCATAGACTCTTGATATGACTCCTTCAATGCATGTTGAAACCTAGCATTGGGTTCTTCGACCTCGATAGGGTTAAGGGCCTCGGAGTCGTATACTAAAGAAAATGGAGTAGCCCCCATGCTAGACTTCGATGTTGTTTGATATGACCACAAGACCTTGGGTAGAACTTCTCTCCATTTTCCTTTTGCATCGTCCAAACTTTTTTTTAGCTTTTGGATGATAGTTTTGTTTGTTAACTCGGCCTGTCCATTCCCAGTCGGGTGGTATGGTGTTGATAAGATCCTCTTTATTTTGTACGCTTCGAGGAACTCTGTCACCTTGTTGCCGATGAATTGCATTCCATTGTCACATACAATCTCGGCAGGCATCCTGAATCGACATATGATGCAGTCCTAGAAGAAGTCAATAACTTCCTTTTCTCTGACCTTCTCGAAGTCTTGTGCTTCCACCCATTTAGAAAATTAATCAGTCATAAAAAATGAATTTAGCCTTACCTGGGGCTATTGGTAGAGGGCTGACTATGTCCATTCCCCATTTCATGAAAGGCCACGGGGATATGACTAAGTGGAGTTGTTCTCCGGGCTGATGGATCATCAATGCAAACTGTTGGCACTTATCACATTTTTTGACAAACTCCTTAGTATATTTTTCCATTATATCCCAATAATACCCTACTCTAATAATTTTGTGAATCAAAGACTCGGTGCCGGAATGATTCCTACAAGTACCTTCGTGGATTTCTCGTAGAATATAATCTATGCATCCTGACCCTAAACGTACCGCTAAAGGTCCATCGAATGTCCTCCTGTACAATGTTCCATCTCCATCTAACACAAACCTAGCAGCCTTGGTTCGCAGGGCCCTCGATTCTTTGTGGTCCGATGGTAGTTTTCCATTTTTCAAATAATCGATATACTCGTTCCTCCAATCCCAAGTAAGACTTGTAGATTTTATCTCGACATGACCCTCCTCAATCACAGACCTCGATAATTGGACGACAGTCACTGGTACGATATCATCTTCTTCAACCGAGGAACCTAAATTAGTGAGTGCATCGGCCTCGCTATTTTGTTCTCGAGGCACATGATCCAGAGTCCACTCCTTGAAGCGGTGCAAAGTTTGTAGCTTATCCATGTACCATTGCATTCTATCCTCTCGAACTTCAAAACTTTTGTTTACCACCAACAGTGAATCGCGCTTGGCTTCAATGACTTCTGCCCCAAGCTCTTAGCTAGTTCGAGACCTATAATCATGGCCTCATACCCGGCCTCATTTTTAGTCAACCTAGAAGTTTTGATATACTGTCTAATGGTAATACTTGTAGGTGTCTTTAAGACAATGCCAAGCCCGGAACCTTTCACATTCCAGGCATCATCCGTGAAAAGGGTCCATACCCCCGATGATGTACCTGATCTTAGCAGGAGTTCTTTCTCCACTTCAGGTGCGAGGGTCGGCGTAAAATTAGCCACAAAATCAGCTAGGATTTGAAACTTGATGATTGTTCGGGGTTGATATTCGATATCGTACTTGCTAAGTTCGATAGACCATTTGGCCAACCGGCCCGATAGCTCGGGCTTATGCAAAACATTTTGAAGGGGGTAAGTGGTTAATACACATATGGGATGACTTTGAAAATATGGCTTTAGCTTTCTAGATACGCTTATCAATGCAAGTGTTGTCGCACTCCCTTTTTCCCGGCGGAGTCCGGGTTTCGACATATTGGGACAACTCATTTCCTTTTGGGAAGCGGTATCGGATTTTGAAGAGTCGCCACCTAACGGATTTAAGGTGCGTTAGGGCACCTAAATAAAATAACTCGTAGACCGGTTTGCATTACCAGATATTAAGTAAGGGCTCGAAATAACCTTAACGGGAAGGTGTTAGGCACCCCTCAATGTCCACAATGGTGGGTCCTGGCCAAACTCAATTTAAGTGAATTAGTCTTATAAGCAAATAAAGCAATTTAGACATCTAGAGATTATTTCTAAAACAAGGAGTAAAAGGGATCCTAGCCTTTTTAGCTTATAGGATCACTTCTGTGCAATACTTGGTAATCATCCCCAAGTTGGGGTGCTACACATAGCACTAGCGCACATGTCACCATTTCTTTATATTACCTAAGCATTCTAGACTCACCTATGTTGTTTTAAACGGAGAAAACTAAGCGACATACAAAAAGCCAGATATGACTATCACATAAAGATGCAATTAAGGGGCTCATATTTACCTCCACAAATAGACAAAAAAATGCACGCCTAAAACAAAGAGTTTTACACAATTTAAAGTCCTACAGCAGGACATCTAGATGAACACACAATATGCAGCAGTTTCATTAAGGCGAGGCGATAAATACCTATCAGTTTGCCTACTGATTTATTACTTCCTAAACCTGGGCAGTTTATAAGCAGTCAAACAAATACAGTTTTTGGCAACTTTAGGGTTTTAATTATCCTACAGGCTTGCCTAGGCGATAACCGGCTGGATCCTATAGGCATGATATCTAAATGTATTATAAACCAGGCAAAGTTTATCCGTGTAGACCTTATAGGCATGCTGTCTATGTGCTGAAAATGATCACAAACATTATAGGACTGATTTTACGTATTTATCTCTATGAGCATGATATCTAAGTGCGAAATTAATTTTTGAAACCTTACATGCATGGTATCTAAATGCAAAAATTAATTTTTTGAAATCTTATAGGCATGGTATCTAGATGACTTCAGTTCCTATAGGCAGGATCCCTATTACTCATGTATAGGTAGAACTCTTAGAGCGCATTGATAGGAAAAATGGTTATTCGAGCAGTCAATAGCCTATAGACATGGTTACAAATGCACATTAGATAAAAATACATTTAAGTATGATAAACATGATTTCTACTATGCAGAAACAAACATAAAGCCCTATAATAGGATTTCTGATATGCAGATGTGCAGCACAAAGTCAAAACAATAAAACAATACCAGCATAATCAAGTTCTATAGGCATGTTATCTACCCAATCCCAATAGAGATATATAAAAAGTCCCTCCTATCTTTACTAATAACGCCAATATCTATTTTTTACAAGAATTATTATACATACCAATATAAATGAACTACATAATGAAAATCACTATATTATAGAGAGCCTTCATAGGCCCAACATCAACCTGGAACCAAACCTCCAAACATAGCACCTCTGAGTATAGTGGTAATCTATCCATAACACATAAAGCTGGTTCCTGGTATGTCAAAGTTCCCAAGGGCCTCCGGGACCCTGGGCAGTGCTCATACCAGAATCAGATGTTCAATACATAGTTCATAAAGGATTGGAAACCAGCCCCAATGTGTCAGAATTCAGAGGAGTCTCATGGACCCTAAGCAAAGCTCACATTAGGGGGGTAGGGCCCTAGTTAACTAAGAGTAGGAGTTGAAAATAGTGTATAAAAGTAGGAAATAGTTTTAGGAAGGAAAACAGTTTGGATTTTAGAAGTGCATAGAAATAGATTACAAAATTACTAGAACCACAAGCGCCACACACTTAGTAGAAGGAGTTCAGCTATGAACTCCAGCAATCAAACAACAGACAGAACAAAGTGACAATTAATTTGAACAAGGTTTCACATGGCCCTAATCCATTAGCTATTACTAGGTGAACAATACATGCATATATTAATCAGAGAAACAACATGCTGGGATCAAGTTACTGATCAGACAATCATACAGAAAGGTAGAAAAAGTTGAGAGCATAGAAATCATGAATTAATCAGGAGTTTGTTAAGGGTGAACACTTAAAACCGGACAGAAATCATGCTAGTTGAGAAACAGATAGACATAGGTCTAATTACATTAAGGCAGGCGTGCTGAAAACAAGAAGCACATAGGTCTAATTTCATGGAAGTAGGCATGTTGGTTAAGATCAATAAGCATGAAACACATAGGTCTAATTATATAGAAGTAGACATGCTGACTAAGATCAATAAGCATGAAGCACATAGGTCTAATTACATAGCATATTGAATGATGGCAGAAGTGGAGACATACCAGTTAAGAAATAGTAAACAGGAGGTTGAGAACAAGTAGAGTCCAATAGTCTAGCCTTGGCTTTCTGCCAACTAGACAGTGCATCCAACACAAGCAGCAGAAAAGATAACAATGGAGAGTGTGTGTGAGTAAGATTAAGAATCTCTATGTGTAGGTGTAACTTTCTGAGTGTGTTCGTATTCTAAAAGAGAATCAGAATGGGGTTTATATAGCACTTAGCAAGGTAAAACAAATAAGGCAAGAGAATTACAATTCATAAGTAAGGTAAGCAAATATAATTAATCAGTGAATTGGGGCTAAACCCAAGCCAATTGATACAAACAGAATCCGAAAAACACCCCTTTAAATTTTGGAAAATCTATTAACAACTTAGATTGGTATTTAAATAAGGTAAGAAATAAATCAATTATTGACCATAAATTAGACTAATTAATCTAAATAGGGCAAATAGCACCAATCAAAAGTCATAAATAAGGAAAATAGGTAAAATCACGGGGAAGTACTGATTTTAACAGGAAAATATAATTCAAACCCTAAATGAGATCGGTCAATCTATTTGATTGACAACGATGAACAATAACGGGAAAAAATTGAAGTAGTCAGAGCAATAAGCAGAGAAATCTAAGGATTTAGAACATAGTCTTGAGAATCAGTCGAATAAGTAAAGAAAATTAGGGTTAAACACTTAAAAAAATTATTATTATTCAAAAACTTAAAGGGATGAAACCCTAGCTTTAGAGAAGACAGAAATTTGGTTAATAATAAGAAAACACAGAAAGTTTTAAAGAGAAATAACGAATAAACTTAAAATTATCTCAAATCTACAAGGAGTCGAACAGATTCGAGCAGCAAGAGACTAGGGTTTTAAAAGAATGACAGAGATAAAAGAAAATCTGGTTTGGAACCATAGATTCGAGCCATAAACACAAAGATAATGGTACTCACAGACGAAAATAGCCATAGGTAGATTATGGAAAGGTTTTGAACAAAATCTGAGTTGAATCTCTTTGAGATTCTTTCATAAACAAACGTAATCGAACAACCAGAAGAGGTGAGAGGCTAGATAAGGCAATAAATCAACAGATGACCCCATATCTGGTCAAGAATCGAAGGCTTTGAGGGAATTTTTGAATGACGACGCTTTAAGGTTTGAAGGTGTCTGAGAGAGAAGAAAGGAGGAGAGAATTTAGAGGCGGTGCAAATGAGAGAGTGAGTAGGGTTTGGGGGGTCGTTGGGCTAAGAAAGGAAATGGGTAACATGATGTGACGACCCAAAGGGTCATCACCTATTTTCCTCATCTGTTCCGTGCTTCCGAGGTCTTGAATACCTCATTTTATATTACCTCAATTTGCGTGCGCAGTCCGGGCGCGTAGCCAAAAAATTTTTATGTTGAAATATGTAAATTCTGTGAAAAATTTGAAGAATTTTGATATTAATATTGGTATAGTTGACTTTGGTCAACATTTTTGATAAACGGACCCGGACCCGAGTTTGGACGGTCCCGGAAGGTCCGTAGAAAAATATGGGACTCGGGCATGTGCCCGGAGTCGAATTCCGAGGCCTAGAGCCCGAGATATGAATTTTTCTGTTAAATTATTTTCTGAAATTATTAAGGAAAAATGAAAATGAAAATGAGTTAGAAAATATAGGTATCGGGCTCGTATTTTGGTTCCGACGCCCGGTACAGGTCTTAAATATGCGTTAAGCGCTATCTGTAAAGTTTGGTCGAAATCGGACGTCGTTTGACGTGTTTCGGACCTAAATATCAAATATTAGAGGTTGATGAACTTTGAAATGAAAAGTGATGATCTTGGAGTTTAATTCGTTGATTTTGATGTTATTTTAGCGATTTGATCGCTCGAGCAAGTTCGTAGGATGATATTGAGTGAGCGTGTGTGTTTGGTTGGGAACCCCGAGGGCTCGGGAGTGTTTTCGGAGGTGTTACGGGGTGAGTTTCCCTTAAAAATATTGCAGAAAACCTGCAACAGGTGCCCAGGCCTTTTCTTCATCGCGAACGCACTCCATCCCCCGCGTTCGCGAAGCACCAGAATTCCCTTTATCGCGTTCGCATACGACATCTCGCGTTCGCGTAAGCCAAAGTTGGGACCCCTGTACTTTCCTCTTCGCGTTCGCATCTACACCATCGCGAACGCATAGCCTTGCAGCCTTCCTCATTGCGTTCGCGTGGGCCTTCACACGTTCGCATAGACCAACCCAGGACCTCCCCTGCCTTCCTTCTTCGCGTTCGCGTAAGGCTTACCGCGAACGCAATGCTTCCCAGCACTTCCTCATCGCGAACGCGACACCACTATCGCGAACGCGTAGTGTATTGTTGCCCAGTGAAAATTTTAAAAACGGGACAGAACCAGTGTATTCGAATTTCTCACTCTTTTATCACGAACCCTCTCCTCCCCCAAGCCCTAGGAAGCCATTAACGCCCCCAAGCTTCAAGACCCTTTGAGTAAGTGATTCCCCGCTTATTTCTTTCACTTTTCTTCCATTAATTAACTAGTTTCTAAGCCTAAATCATGAAATCAAGGTAGAAATCATGGGTTTTGAGTAAAGTTAGGTTTTTGATAATTTTGGGCGATTCAACCCCAATTTGGGGTC
>MU774595.1:41917-102441 GCA_026770625.1 Nicotiana glauca
AAAGGAAAGAATACCAAAACAAAACAGTTAAAAGGGAGGGAAACATGCTATGGGGGAGTACAATCCGGATATAAAAGTCATCAACTTAAATAAGAAACAGGGCACAACAATAATTAACAGAGACAAGAAATCCAACAGTTGCACGGCATCAACCTTCGTGCTTTTACTCTCGTCCTCACCCAAATAAATCAAGTAAAATGCACGGCATCACCCTTTGTGATTTCCTCACATAACTCTCATTTCATGGCACGGAATGATCCTTCGTGCAAATATAATCAAACATTGGCACGAAATGACCCTTTGTGCATAATATAATCAACAATGACACGGAATGTCCCTTCGTGAATAATATAATCAACAATGGCACAGAATGTCCCTTCGTGCAAATATAATCAACAATGGCACGGAATGATCCTTCGTGCAAATATAATCAACAATGGCACGGAATGTCCCTTCGTGCAAATATAATCAACAATGGCACGGAATGACCCTTCGTGCATCATCACTCTTCCTCACCAAACAGCAATCACAACCAAACGGGCGAGGGAAATAAATAATAACAAGAAATATCCCGACAAGGGAAAAATACAATTAAACAGCTAAATCCCGGCAAGGGAGCAACAACAACAACTTACACATCCCGTCAAGGGAGATAATCACATCTCTTTCCAATTCTTTCATTTCTTACTCGATAGTATTTTATCGTTTGATCCAACGCTCCAAAGAATTCACAATTCATAAATAATCCTCAAACTTCTCACATTATGTAAAAAAATCATTAATTAGCTTGGAAGAGTCCCAAAGTATACCAAAACAGGTACCAACAAAGACCCACGGTCATGCTAGACACCGGTGTATAGATACTCGTCACCATGCCTATACACCGTACTCGATCATTTAGCAAATAACAATTAATAATATTCTAATACTATTCCCTCAAGCCAAAGTTAGATCAAACACTTACCTCAATTGCTCCAAAAATCCACTCAAGCCTCTAGTATAGCTTTACCCCTCGAATTCACTACACAACCGCTCGAATCTAGTCACAAATTGCTTGAATGTATCAACAAATGTTAATTGAATCAACTTGAATGTATAAAAATGAATTTCTCAAAGTTTTACTCAAAAATTTCAAAAATACCCCTGGGCCCACGTGGTCAAAACCCGAGGTTCGAACCAAAACTCGGTTACCGACCCCCCCTCCCCGCGAGTTCATATCTATGATTTATTTTGAAATCGAACCTTAAATTGAGGTTCAAATCCTCAATTTTAAGAAAACCTAGGTTCTACCCAAAATTCTCATTTTTTCCCATGAAAAACCTTGATTTTAAGATGAAAACATGATAAATGATGTTAAAGATTGAAGAAATTAAGTGAAAATCAACTTACAAATGGATTGGAGGAGGAAGGGTTCTTGAAAAATCGCCAATGGGTGTTTGGGTTTGAGAGATATGAAAAATGAGGTGAAAATTCGTCTAAGTATGAAAAATGCAGGTCTCTGATATGGGAATTGCGAACTGGGGTTCGCAATTGCAAATCCCGACCAAATATGGGAATTGCGAAGTAGAGATTCGTATTTGCGAACCCTTACCACATGGCCAGTTTTCGCATTTGCGAGAAGAAGATCGCATTTGCGACCGGCCACCCCTCGCATTTGTGAGCCAACCCATCGCATTTGTGACAGTGACCGGAAATTCCCTGGTTCGCATTTGCGAACAAATGGATTGCATTTGCGATCCTATGCAAAAATCCCCAGCTTCGCAATTGCGATTCAATGTTCGCATTTGCGAAAATCACAGAAGCCAGCATACCATATTTTCAAAAATGAGAAAATGCAATTCGATGCCAATCCAAATTTCACCCGAGCCATCGGGGCTCCAAACCAAACATGCACACAACCTCAAAAACATCCTACGGACTTACTCGTACGATCAAATCGCCAAAATAACATCATATACATAGAATCAAGCCTCAAAATACATGATTTTCTTCTAAGTTTCCGAAACACGTCATACGACGTCCATTTTCAACCAAACTTTACAGATAGTGCTTAACACATATTTAAGACTTGTACCGGGTATCGGAACCAAAATACGAGCCCGATACCATCACTTTTTGTTCAAATTTGATTTTTATTTTCCTTAAACATTTTCAGAAAACAATTTCATGGAAAAATTCATTCCTCGGGCCTGGGACCTCGGAATTCGATTCCGGCCATACGCCCAAGTCCCATATTTTTCTACGGACCCTCCAGAACCGTCAAATCAAGGGTCCATGTCCGTTTACCAAAAATGTTGACCGAAGTCAACTTTAATCATATTAATATCAAAATTTATTATTTTTCACACAGAATTCATATTTAAGCCTTCCGGCTACACGCCTGACTGCACACACAAATTGAGGCTAATAAAAGTAAGGTTTTCAAAACCTCGGAAGCGTGGAACAAATGGAAAAACGGGTGATGACCCTTTGGGTCACAATACTCACGAACTACTAAGAATATACTAAATGCAATGGTCTGAAAGAAATATATAAGCTGTCTGTCTCGAAAACAATGAGGCAACAGTCTAAAAGAGAACATAAAGAAGAGACGCCAGGCTTGCGGACGCCTGCAAGACTACCTCGGTCTCGTAAAAATGAAAGTATGCTCCCGTACTAAATATGAATTAGAGCTGTCAATACGGGCGGGGCCGGGCTAGCCCAGCCCAGCCCACATGGGCTTTAGCAATTGACGGGATGGGCTGGACTAGCCTACCATTTTGATGGGTCTTATAATGGTCTGCCCACCCCAACACTATATGGGTTGTGGGCCCCCGCGGGCCAGCCCATCATTTTTTAAAATATAATTTTATATTTTCTCTTTAAGTTCTTACCTAAAAAAATATTTGAAAGTTAAAAAAAATCTTATTGGAAAAATTTCACAAAACTTAATAACTTTTTATACTATTCCAATATATCATAATAAACACTAAAAAGGTAAAATATAGGACTATATTTCATTCATTATAAGTCAAAACTCAAAACAAACTATTCAAGAGAACGTTCATGACGCTTATGGGATATCCAACACATCATCTTCATCAAGCACATTTGAATTCGCTAGTGAGAAGGCTGTCTTAATATTTTCACTTTCATCTATATCTACAATTTGTGTGCAATATTAATTAGTTAAATATTAAGAATAATTAAATTTTTAAACTAATTAATATTTTAAGACTTTGATCTTTTAATATGATGAGCTTAATAAACTATAAGCTTGAGATACTCTCTTTATATTTTTTTGTGTCCTATAATTTTTATATTTTATATATTTTAAATACATATTTTTAGTAGGCCCACGAGCTGGCCTAGCCCAGCCTCAGTCAAGCCTCACGGGCCACGGGCTTACTTGGGCCGGTCTTAAAAGCCTCATTTTTAAATGGGCTCCAAAAATTCTAGCTCAGCCTTGCTAAATCACAGGCAGGGATGGGCTGGCCCAACGGGCCAAGCCCATATTGGAGGTTATATGACAAATGTAATAAGCGCCATGGGTTCCCACTAGGCTGCAAATTTACTAAGGGTAAAGGGACTGCTGCAAATGTTGAGGTGCAGGGTTAACCAAATTCTGCTGGTTTTCATAACACTGTTAAGAGTTCTCACTCTCCAGCTGAAGGGTCTTCTGAGTCAGAGTCCTTGATTCCTGGGTTAACCAAGGATCAATATTCACAACTTATGATGCCACTTCAACATACACAAATTTCAGAGTCACAACCCCAGTCCAGCCTCATGGCATATGCCAACTTTGCTGGTATTTTCTCTCTACCCAGTTGTCTGAAAAATATATCTTATGGTGCTTGCATGTTAACTAAAATAGATGAATGCATTTGGATTATAGATTCTGGGGCCACTGACCACATGACCTCCAATAAAGACCTTCTCCTTGACATTAAACCTTTAATCATACCATACTTAGTCACCTTGCCAAATGGTTATAAGGTCAAGGTAACATGTACTGGTTCCATTAAATTTCTTTATTTTATATTGCATCATGTCCTCTATATTTCTAGTTTTCATTACAACCTTATCTCTGTATCCAAAATTATTTGCCAGTTAGATTCTATTATCCTATTTACTAAGTTTTCCTGTTTGATATAGGGCCCTTCACTGAAGAAGCCACTGGAAATTGGTAAATTAGATGATGGACTTTACAGGCTTGTGCAGTCTTCTCCTTATCTTCAATCTCGTGTAACAACATGTCTAGTTCTATAAGTGCCCTTTACTTGCTGAAAATATTCCTTGTAAATACCATTCTCCATTAGCTGCTGATTCTGTTTCTTGTTCTCATTGTACATACCATTATGAATTGAATAAAATGGATATGTTATGGCATAATAGACTAGGGCATATACCATTTGTTAGGATGAAAGAAATTTCTCATATACCTTGTAAATTCTCCACTAAACAACCTTTCATTCATACTGTTTGTCCATTAACAAGGCAACCTAGGGTACTTTTTCCTGATAGTTCTATTAAAACTATATGCTTTTCAACCTATACATGTGGATACCTAGGGTCCTTATGGAAACCTACTCATAATGGGTATAAATATTTGCTAACAATAGTTGATGACTTCACTAAAGCTAGTTGGACTCACATTGTGGGGTCCAAGAGCAATGCTTTTCCTCTTATCAAAGCTTTCATTGCTATGACCAAAATACAATTCAAATCCGTTGTACAAACTATTAGAAGTGATAATGGTTTGAGCTTGGGTCTAGTAATTGTGGTAGTAATTTCTTTGCTGAAAATAGAATAATTCACCAAACTTCTTGCCCTCACACACCACAACAAAATGGTGTGGTTGAAAGAAAGCATAGATATCTTTTAGAAACCTCAAGAGCCCTACTCTTTCATTCTTACTTACCTATTAGATTCTGGGGTGACTATGTGCTTACTGCTACCTATCTTATAAACAGATTCCTTTCTAAACTTCTTAACAACAAAACACCTTTTGAACTAATTTGGCTATCTCTGTTTTACCACAGTCCCTAAATGCAATAAGGATATCTTTCAGCCTAGAGCAGACCTTTGTGTTTTTCTACGATATCCATTGGCTAAAAAGGGCTACAAATTATAAAATTTGAAAACTAAACTTACCCTAATATCCAGGGTTGTAGTCTTCCATGAAAATGCCTTTCCCTTTGCCTCTTCTATGCCTATTCCCAATGTTCCTTCATCTCTTCTCAACCCCTCTACTAATTGGAGTTTTCCTACTGACAATTTCTTGTATGATCCTCTTGCAGCTTCTATACCTTCACCTTCTACTTCCCTTTCACCATCTCCTTCTTTTTCACATTAACAATCTCCTTCTTCGCCTTCTTCTCCTTCTCCACAACACCAATCTCCTTCTTTAACCACTCCATCTGCTCCTAGGAGGTCCAATATGACTCATGTTCCTCTTGCTCATCTACAACAGTATGTTTGTAACCTTTCTCCATCTCTGTCTAGCCCCAGTTCTTCTTCTATTTGTCTTCATAGTTTAGTTAACACTGTTGAGGTTGAGCCTGCCTCATATTAGCAGGCTGCCTCTATTCCTGCATGGTAGAAAGCCACGAGGAAGGATTTTGAGGCTTTAGAAGCCAATCATACTTGGTCCATAGTCTAGCTACCACCCGATAAGAAACACATTGGTTGCAAATGGATTTATAAGATCAAGTATATGGCTGATGGGACTGTGGAAATATGTAAGGCTATGTTGGTTGTTAGGGGTGATACCCAAGTTGAGGGTGTGGAATTCACTGAAACCTTCTCCCCTGTTGTCAAGTTTTTAACCGTTAAGTGCCTTGTTGTTGTAGTTGTCAAACAAAATTGACTCTCTTTCAAATTGATGTCAACAATGCTTTTTTGCATGGTGATTTGGATGAAGAGATCTATATGAGGTTGCCACCTGGGTTGTCAGCCACCCTTTTATCTGGGTCTGCTTTATCTTCTTCTCCCTTAGTTTGCCTTCTTCAAAAGTCCTTATATGGTTTGAGACAGACTTCTAGGCAATGACATACCAAGTTGTCTTAAGCCTTATGCTCCAGGGGATACTCTTCTTCTCTAAATGATTACTCCCTCTTCTCTAAAATGTCTGATTTTTCCATTGTCTTGTTGGCTGTATATGTTGATGATATTACTCTCACTGGCAATGACTTGGAAGAAATTACTGCATTAAAGAGCTTTCTGGATAATGAATTTAAGATCAAAGACTTGGGGGTTCTCAATTGCTTTCTTGGGATTGAAGTTGCTTACAACTCTAATGGGCTGCTCCTTCATCAAATTTTTTATTTATTAAAGACCTTCTCAAAGAGTACCATTGTGAGGATGTTACTCCTGTTACTTAGTCCTCTAGACCTTACTGTCATGGGAGATCTTTTTCATTCTCCTAAAACCTATAGGAGTCTGGTGGCTAAACTCAACTTTCTCACCCACACCAGACCAAACCTGGCTTTTGTTGTACAACATCTCAATCAATATCTTCAAAAGCCTACTTCCTCTCACATGCATGCAGTTTTGCATATAATCAGATATTTTCAAGTTTCTTCTGAAGTTGGGTATGCATCAGCATCTCCCCTTATCTCTCTATTTCTTCTTATTGTGTTAGTGCCTGGGCTGCCTGCCCAGACACCAGGAGATTAGTTACTAGGTTTTGCATTCTTTTAGGAGGTTCTCTTATTGGTTGAAAGGCTACGAAGCAACATGTTGTGTCTCTTTCTTCTACTGAAGCTGAATATAGAGCCATTAGTAAGGTTGTAGGTGAGCTTACTTAGCTGGTTAGGTTGCTTTCTGATTTTGGTGTTCCTGTTCCTGCCGATGTACCTGTTTTCTGTGATAATCAAGCAGCCATCCACATTGCCAAGAATCCTGTCTTTCATAAGAGGACCAAGAACACTGAGGTGGACTGTCATTTCATTAGGACATAGCTTCATGAGGGTTTAATTGCTTTGCACCATGTTCCTATTGCTTCTCTACTTGCTGATGTCTTTACTAAGCCTTTGACTGACCTTATTTATACTGTTCAAGCTGGGGGTTTAGTCACCCTCCACCTTAAAGGGGGGTGTTGGGGTTAAGACCAAGCTTGGCCACAATAATATTGTTGATGCTGAGGCACACCCCACATAAGAAGAAGCCTATTTGTTTGTATATATGGTATCAACCTACTTATATAGTGAGGCCTATTTTATAGTCATTCTTTTGTAATTAGCGGATAAGCCCACTTGTATATAGCAGAAACTTTGGACTCTTCCAGAGACATGTTCAAAACATTTCTTCTCTTAGAAGGTGAAATGAAAATATCTCCTTCTCCTTTTTTTCTCTCGTTACTCTTTCAAAACTTGGCATAAATCTTAGATCAATCCACGGAAATCTATGATTTCACATCTACCTTATTGTTTTAAGAAAATTACCCTTTTTGCAATTTCTTGTTCTGAATCATTCTCCTTGGGTTGTAGGTGACAATGACTTAACTTAGTTGAATGAATATGAATTACGATGATGTATTAAGGGCCGCCTCGTGTACCATATATCTCTTGTTCATGCAAGATTTGGGAAATGATTAAAATCCAATGGATATGATGTAGATAGCCCTTTCTAATATAAGTATTAGTGTATGTTTTCAAGGCTCGAACTTGTGACATATTGACCACATGGAGATAATTTTATCGTGCTCCAAGATTCCCCTTCAATATTATAATGATGCATTGTGGAAGATTATTTGATTCCACGCGTCCTTTTTCATAGTTGTTGTGTATTTAGATGGAAGGTAGTCATAATAGTGACACTTCGACTTATGAAACTTTCATTGATTGTAATTATTTTTTCGGTATCATTTCAATTTTATAAATATGCTTAATATTCATGTAGTTAGCAATTAGCATAAGCAGTGTCAGTATGTTGCTTATACTCATAGATCTCATTAATTAGTACTTCGACGTACTTTCTCAACTCGTATCGCAACTCGAGTTGCCTCATTCGAGCCGTCACCCATATCGATTTAGGCCATTTGAGTTACTATGACGATGACAACAATAAAGAGCCATATAAGAGTATGGAGATTTTTTTCTTTTTCGATTGTCAATCTGGTGTACGGTACTCGCATTGAAATCCCATTAAATTCGAATTCGCACTGAAAAGTTGCATGTTAGAAGTAAATCGCTTCCTAACTAAGATGACTCTATATCCAAAGCTCGAAACCGAAACTTCTGATTGATGATGATACAATATTTACCGTTACACCGCAATACTCGTTGATAGTACGAGAAGAACTGTTATTTGGAAAGCAATAACAAGGTGGATGCAATCGCACAGTCATGTAACTTTTGTGATGGCTTACTTTGGTTTGATATAGACGTGAGATTGGATAAGATGTGACAAAAGGTAGCTATGAGGCAAGAAATATCTACCGTTGAATGTCATATTCAGTAACATATCATGACTTCTGTCTAAAGTAGAATAGCCAGCGTTAATTGTCATGTTCAACAACGTATCATAGTCTTAATCGACATCACATTAGAGTTAATTTTACTTATGGTCATTTAGTTATTTTTAAATTTTACTAAAGTCATTTAATTATTTTTTGTCACTTAAAAGTAATTAAATTTTATCATTATTATTTAAAAATCATGTTGGATCATACCCTACCATAAACATGACATGACATAAAATTTAATAAGAAAAATCCAAAATAAATAGTACCACATAAGCTTCAATGGGTCATACCCAGCTAAATCCATTTCTTCCTTAATGTGATTTGATTCATAACCTAAATGAGTTTCAATAAGGGGAAATCGCATACCCCTAATAAAATTAGGTCTTGTAATTTTTTGGGGGGTTTTGATCGTATAGATACAATCTTTCTTTTGTCTAAATAATTGTAATGGATTGTCTGTAATTGCATGTCTATTGACAATTTTCATTATTCACTTTAATTGTATGTGTTGCTTACTAAGCAGGTTATTTGTATGTTGGTGTTGCTTAATAAGCAACATTTTGAAATTAATAAAATGGTAGTTTGTGAAAATAGATTCATATTAGCCTTATAATTCTTGTATGCTTATGGTACATTAATATGTTATCTAAGATGGATACAATACTATTTTCACTTCACTAGAAAATTATAAATATGTTATGTGAGTTGGATACAATAGTATTTTAACTTTAATAAAGTTATAAAACGACTCAGATGAGGCATACAAACAAGAGAAGAATTTATTAATATAGAATATTTATAAATGGATATTATGTAACAGAAAAGACAAGAATTTTGTAGTATAGGATAATTATTTCAAACTAATGTGGAATTATATATTTTTTTTGTTGAAACCATATGGGTTATGGGTCAAATCACATTAAGGGAGAAATGGATCTAAAGTGGGTATGGTACATTTAAGCTTATGTGGCATTTATTTTTGAATTTTTCTCATTAAATTTTATGTCATGTCATATTTATGGTAGTGATTTAAGCCAAAATGTCTTTTAAGTGGCAACGATAAAATTTAGTTACTTTTAAGTGATAAAAAATAGTTAAGTGACTTTAGTGAATTAAAAGATACTTGAATGACCATGAGTGAAATTAACCCTCACATTAGACGTATTATAACAGGCATTAGTCCATAGTTTAAGGGGTCATTTGATTGGGGGAAAAATTATTCCATGATTAATTATTACGAAATTAGTTATCTTGGAATTGGTATCCCACTCTCCCATAGGGATAAAAGTAGCACTATAATTCCGGAATAACTAATTCTGGGATTACTTATACCATAATTTTATCCCAATCAAACATGGAATGAACTCATTTCAAATTTAATTCCAAGATTAATTATCCCTTATCACTCGTACCAAATGAGTCCTAATAGTTGATGAACATTTTCTTATTTAATGTGTTTCCTTTTGGAGTTGAGCAAGAGCTATAAGAAAAATGTTTACATCATAAAAGGGGCAGAGTCAGCCTTATAGTTAGGGTTTGGCAGAATCCAGTAGATTTGACTCCAATTTTGTATTAATATTAAAAAATTCATTAAAAATAAGATATTTAACCCAGTAAGTAAAAAAATAGGATATTTGCGCCTATTCACGTAAACAAATGAAGCTTCATTTTTCTATAAGCAGACTTTGAGGCCTTACATAAGGACTCAGAAAATATCGAATCGCCACAAGCAAATTATTGATAAAACTGCAAACGACATATTCTTTTGATCCAATTTTTTTTCTCTCCTTATCATTCAGAAATGACAAAAGAAAAAAGATTCAGAAAAACAAACATTCTCTTATAACTTTCTTGATCAGAAAGGAAGAGAACAAACTTTTCAGCTTTAATACTAAGTTGTTTTTTCTTTGGCCATTAAGTTGTTGAGTTAATCTTTTATTTGTGCAACCAATCCAAACGACTAAATTCTGTAAGTTGAGACATTTTCACAAATCACAATGGTTACTAAAAATCTCTACTTCTATTAAGTGAGCCTTATGTCCCAACTAGCCTGTGGAAATCATCTACCCATAATCACGGGAGAAATTTAAAAATAGCCAGATTTACAACTGGTCATTCAAATATACCCACAGTTTCAAAAGTAATCGAAATTTAGCCATTGTTCATGTAAAGATAAATTTGAGCGAAAACACTGTTCAAAACCCGAAAAATACGCCCGCATATTATACCGGAGTTCCAGCATAAGTATGCTTGAACTCCCGCATATTATACGGGAGTTCCAGGATAACCATGCTGGAACTCCCGTATAATATGCGGGAGTTCAAGTATAATTATGGTGGAACTCCCGCATAATATACTAGAGTTCCAGCAAGTGTAAATGTCCAGTATAATATACTGGAGTTTGGAGCACCGGTGCTCCAGTCTCCCGTATATTATACATGAGTCTGCAAAGTGTACCGGTCCAGCATAATATGCTGGAATTCGTACACAGATGCACCCGAACTCCCGTATATTATACGGGACCGGTCTTTGTTGCAGCAAATAGTGGCTATTTTTTATTAACTTCGTAAACGGTGGCTATTTTTGATTGACCAATCCAAAAACTGATTATACCATGCTATTTTGACCTCATAAAATGAAGTTCTAATTTGTAGATTTTGTGGTTTAATGGGCTAAACGCTAAAGTCTACACATGGGTACAAAAACTAGCAAAAATTTGTAAAATTACTAAATGTTTGGGTGTTATTTAGCTTTTGACGCCCCATTGTCCTACGGACAAGGTCAAAAGTTAAAGAAATTTTTACATTGTAGGTCATTAACAAAAAAGTATTTGTATTAATATTACTATTTTTGGTTTATTTCAATAAAAGCAGATTTTATAATAAATGTAGCACATTCAAACAAAATACCATTTTCCTTCAATTGTATGTAACTTACATAACTCTTCCACAAGATTAAGGATTACATGTATTAACTTATTCCTCTTTTCAAAGTGCTCCACAATCATCTTTCCACCGAGGCTAAAAAAACTAGAAGCGCGTTAAAGAGAAACATATATGACAATATATAAAATTAACATACTAGAATATCACTGTAATTTAGTTATTTAATTAACGTTGGTATACTGTGTATATAATAAACTAGGATATCATTGTAATTTATACGCTATTAAATACTATTATTATATCGTGTATATATAATTATACATAATATATACTATTATAATACCCTGTATATATTTATTCCATGTGTATATATATATATATATATATATATATATATAAAATTATTCACTAACATTAACACTAATATACATTCTATATATATATATTGACTGAAGAATTTGTGAGTAACTTTAATAGTATAATTATATTATATTGTATATACTATAAATACGTTGTATATGATAGTAATATGATACATACATATGAATATGTATCATTAATTTACTATGAATAAATACTATTTATCATGTATTCAACAATTATACAATACACTGAATTATTAAATTTAATATATTACAAGTATAATAAATAGAAATGAGATCATCTTGAGGTAATGCATTAAATGAGGAAGAGAAAAACGAGGGTAACAATTATTAAAATTGAAATTTTTACTATGGAGCAAGTCCCGTAAAACATTCAGGACCATCTACTTTGAGGACTATTGTATACTTCACCCAAAAACTAGGGCCAAAACTTTTTGCTCTTCTGGGCCCACTTTTTATTTTGGACCTGAAAAAACAAATCTAAAACAAAGCAGGTGAGCCCAGTTAGCCTATCACTCCAGTTAGGTAGAGGCCCAGCCAAACCGGGCTAAGCCCAACAGGACCCAACTGAATTGGGCGCGCTCTTAGCAAGTGAGGCCCAATTTTCAGGTATAATGCCTCTATCTGTCTAACCGAAGGTAGCGTTTTGGTACTTTTACATATTTATACTATATTAAAAACTTATTTACCAATGTTCTCTGTGTTTTATAGTTGTTAATAAGTATTTAAGTTTTTCTTATAAATTATATAGATTGCTCCTTAAAAGACTCTCACCCCATTATTAGTGCCTTATAATTAAGGGATTCAATTATATCCTTTTCTCTTTTTTTTCCATTCCTCTTCTCTCTCCTTTTTTTTTTTTTTAACAATAAAATTCCTTAATCTATGCCCAAAATCTCCATCTTCTCTCTTTCTGCCATTGCCGGACAATACTGAAAATGAATGAATATTCAAAAATGTATGATAAATGTATCATAATTGTATTTAAATTGTATCAGATACACCAATACGTAAAACGTAGTTGTACCATACTTGTATCACAATTGTATATAACTTGTAGATGGTACATTAATATCTAAAATAAAATCAGATATAATAATAATAAATTAATATATAATTATCATATATTTGTGATACAAACTGTGAAATTCGTCACGATCTCACAACTGCTTATAATTCAAATACAAATTTGATACAATCCGGAGAGTTACAAATTTCTGATACAATTATGATACAACTTAAAACCGACTCTAAATTTAAACAGATACGATATCATATTATACTTGTATTAGTATTGTATCATGAATTATTTTAGGTACAAATTGTGATATAATTGTGATGGAATTCTAATTGATGATACAACTTTGATCTTCGTCTTTTTCAACTTTCAATTTAAAACATCCACCTAGAACCAACTTTAAACTTAAATTATAATACAATATTATATTTTAATAGTATTAGTATTGTATTAGAATTGTCTTAGG
Source organism: Nicotiana glauca (assembly GCA_026770625.1). Lineage (NCBI taxonomy): Eukaryota > Viridiplantae > Streptophyta > Magnoliopsida > Solanales > Solanaceae > Nicotiana > Nicotiana glauca. The sequence continues at coordinate 55,116 of MU774595.1, forward strand.
TATTGATGTATCAAATACAATTATGATACCTTTATCATATAATCGTAATACAATTCTGAAACTTCATCTTCCTCGAGTTTCATTATGAAATTCAACCTAAAACCAACTTTAATGTAGAGTGAAGCTTACCTACAACTTAATTGTAGAGCAAATATTTGAATTTTTTCTGCAATTTTGAGGGTATAACAGTGGAAGAGGAGTGAGTAAGCGAGATTTTTGGGTTAGAAAGATTATGGGTTTCAATTGGGATTGTTAGCATAATTACAAACATAGGTGATGGTCTTGGGATAGGTTTCTTACGGTGAAGGAATTTTGGGTAAGTATTAATTTTGAGTATCTTAACTGTAGGATATTTTGTGTAATTCATACCCACTATTTAAGGTATATTTCATTTCATCTTTTTTTAAGGTTTTGTATAAAACTAGTAAATATCGGTATATAAAGTAACTAATAAGAAACCTAAATAAAAATAGTAAATAGGTTTGTATTATAGTATAGCTAGGTAAAAATCCCTAGCGTTTTTGTGTTATGTCTCAACTCTCAAGGGAACAACAAAGGTTAGAAGAGGCAAAAGAAGAAAATTAATATGATCAAAGTTGATTAATAATTTTGGACTTGATATATTCAATCTTTAAAGTTTTTTGGATTAAACTCACATTACATTTGGAATTATGAGCTTAGAATTTTATACTTTTTCCTATGAGCACACAAATATAGTTCGGAATTCAGTTAAATTTGTGATTCAAAAATTACATTCACCACTGAATACGACCCGTTGATATCATAGTTTTCGCACACAAACACGCATATATATGTATATAGTGACTCAAATATATTTCGGAATTCAGTTTAAATTTGTGACTCAGAAACTACATTCACCACTGAATATGACCCGTTAATATTATACTCTCCACACACATATATACATATATATATGACCCGTTGATATCATACTCCCCGCGCACACATATATATATATAGTGAACCTTGGTACCAACTATGCTCTTTCTTTTCTTGTCTTTCAATATGATCAAAGTTGATTAATAATTTTGGACTTGATATATTCAACCTTTAAAGTTTTTTGGACTAAACTCACATTACATTTGGAATTATGAGTTTAGAATTTTATACTTTTTCCTATGAGCACACAAATATAGTTTGGAATTCAGTTAAATTTCTTACTCAAAAATTATATTCACTGCTGAATACGACCCGTTGATATCATAGTTTCCGCACACAAATATATATACGTATATAGTGACTCAAATATATTTCGGAATTCAGTTTAAATTTGTGACTCAAAAATTACATTCACCATTGAATGTGACCCGTTGATACCGTACTCTCGACACACATATATGTATGTGTGTATATATATATATATATATATATATATATATATATATATATCCTTTCAACCAACTATGCTCTTTCTTTTCTTGTCTTTCTCTTTCTTCGAAAATTAAGTGTATTCAACAAGGTGCTCGACGAGAAAATGAAAAAAGAATATCAAATAAAATTTGAAGTTGTAATTTCCCACACGTCAAAGTCTAAACATCCATAATTGCATGTTTGTCATGTGAGTTAAATAAACAATTATTTTGATATAAAGGAGTGCTTGAAATAAAATCACTTTCATTGTGTTTGTTCTAGAAGATTACTTAAAAAATAATTTAATTTAGAAAAGTATTAAATAGAATCAAGTTAAATCAAACAGATTAATGCATAATTGACAGACTTATGAAAGAGACCACCTTGGAAATACTTTTCGTATCCATGTTTACACAAAATTCAATAATTTAACTTTAGGAATTAAATACTAAAATGAGAATACATATTATTTATAATTATAATTTAATAATTTATTTATTTATTAATTTAGTACAAACGTATTTATAAGTTTTTTCTAAGTCTACTCCTCACAAGGGAAAAAATGCCTATTTTTTCTTTGAGGGCAACAACATAAAATATTGATCTTCCTAAAAGACAACTTTAGGAAAATTAATTAAAGCGACAAAAGAAATAAATGCACATAGCCGTCATACAATATTAGATTCCAATAGTATAGACGAATCGTATATGGAAGATATTTTAGGGAAAAGAACAAAGACTGGCCAATCATGTTAATTATCGTCCTACAATTTTATTGTTGATAATTGATTCCTTATAGTCGTTTTCACCAAAATATGATATCAACACCAACTCATCTTCAACTAATAACAAAAAAGATAAGAAAAAAAGACCCACTCAACTGAAGTACTGATTTTTTCCCCCTCTCCTCCGTTCGATATCTTCACTCTTCTTCATTCGAGAATTTTTCTACGAGTTTTTCACTTCCTTCTTCCTATTTTCATTATTGATTATGAATTCTAGTATTGTACATATATATACAATTATGAATAGCTAATTTACTATTTAGGGTTTTGATGGAACCTATTGGAGGATGGTTTTCCTGTTACGTTAATATAGATTTGTTGTAGCCTTTTCTCTAATTGTACAACTACATTTATATTGTGGTTGGTTGAGGAGCTCTCAATCGACTATGCCTATTTAGTGTGTATTACTCGGAAGACGGTGCATAGTTGTTGAACAACATCACTCCTAACGTATATGAGGGATAAATACAGAGGGTTTAAAGGTAGAATTAGGGATAACGAAACCTTGGTGCGATCCGAGTGAGCCGTACTTAATGCCAGCTAGAGTAATTTGGGAGAATATGTCTAGTAAATTGTGGTAATTACTCGAGAGAGAGTTACGACAGTCAGAGTGCTCATGATCGGTAGAGAAAACTTAGGCAAATTTATAGAAAACGTAGCGGGAAGGATTCCGACAATAGTAACAATCATAATTCTAGACCTCTTTAATCTTGTCTCCAATCATTATCCCTTTTAATTGATAGCTTTACTGCTTTCTAGTATTTGTTAATTAATTAGATAAAAATAAACACCATAATCTTTATAATTAGAAAATTATTTGTACTTGTGTTTCTTAGAAATATTGAGCAATTTAGCTAAGCCTTAGTTCTTTGTAGGATTCGACTCCGGACTTGTAAACCGAATTATATTATCAACTATCTTAGTCCTTTTTATAAGGCATAGTTGGGCATGATTAAATTTTGGCGTCATATTCGGGGAACTAAAGGTGTAGTTATAGGGTGTACATATTGCTAGGTTTTAAGTTAACTTTTATTTTATTTTTGTATTTGATTTTTTAATTTTTTTTGTTGTTTTACTTGTTGACTTGAGAGGCATGGCATCTTTGAATTATGAGAGTTTTGATGTTGGTAATTCTACTTTTGATCCTCCTTATGGATATAGTGGAGGAAATCACCCATTGAAAAATTATCAAAATATTTCCGAGAGCGAGTTATGTGTACCAACTCAATCTTATGCGTGGAATGTGTGTGATATGTGTGGTGGTCAAGATGGTCACTTTCATGGTTCTGATTATATGTTTTATCCTCTCCCAAACCCTTATTATGATGGTTCTACTTTTTCTTGTAAGGATAATAGGAACAAAGAACCCTGGGAAGCTGACATGAAGGAGATCAAAGATATATTAAAATGTTTCATCGAACTATATGATAAGAAACCACTGGAGATACAAATGCAAGAAGCAACTATTCAACACTTGAAGGCTCAAGCGAATAAACTAATTGAACCTTGTAGAACGCAACAAGCTTACATTGTGGAGAGTAGCCAAGAAGAGCACGAATTGGCTACAGAAACTGCCATTATAATTGAAGATTTAAAAAAATACGAGGATATGCTAGTGAAGGAGGTCAGAGTAGAACACCAACAATCTATCCAACTAAAAGTTGAGGATGCCGATGTTGAAGAATAATACTAGAGTCAACCAGGGACGTTGAAGATACAAATTTAGTTGACTCTAGTGTGACCGGTATGGAGGAGGTTAAAAATCTTAAAGTGCATGTGTTTGAGCGCGTTGGACCTCATTCCAAACACTTCTCTACATTACATTCAGATAGTGAAATGGAAATTGATCTGTATGAGCTAATGCAAGAGTTAGAGGAAGAGGTAGATGAGCCTTATATTCTGTAATTTTCAAGGCCGTCTAGGAAAAATAACACTCCTCGGTTGAAAGCCAAAAAGTCCAGAAAGTATCACTTAATTTTTGGCTCACAACAATTTGTATCGCCCCAGGAGCATGATCATAGAGCAGAATCAAAACTTAGGGTCTAATTCATAAGTTCAAAGTGGAGGCAGAAAGTAATTCGCGTCGTGCCGCGATATTAAATCAAGCACTTGTTGGGAGGCAACCCAACATTACTGATTTCTTTTAATTTTATTTTTTCAATTATATAATTTATGTAGCATCGATTTTTTATTTTTTAGGAGCATGGAAAGCAAAGCTATTGGAAGGATGCAACAACAAACCAGATGGTTGGAATTAAGTGTGAGGTACCCGCATGAAGGACCAAGCCCGGGAGAAGTTTGAGTACCCCATGAGCTGCTAGTGCTTCGGCCTTTGGCCTACCAGAGAGTTTTTTTTTACCCTCTTATTAGTATAGTGTGCATTGGGGATAATGTACAACTTTATGTGATGACCCAAAGGGTCATCGCCTATTTTTTAATTTATTTCGTGCTTTCGAGGCCTTGAAAACCTCATTTTTAATTGCCTCGATCTGCGTGTGCAATCCGGGCGCGTAGCCGGAAAGCCTAAATGTGAAATTCTATGAAAAATGCTAAAATTTGGTATTAAAATAAATAAGTTTGACTTTGATCAAAATTTTGGGTAAACGGACCCGGACCCATGATTTGATGGTCCCGGAGGGTCCGTAGAAAAATATGGGATTCGGGCATATATCCGGAATCGAATTCCTAGGTTCCAAGCCCGAGAAATAAATTTTTGAGCAAAATTATTTTTCTGAAATTATTAAGAAAAATTGATTAGAACATGTTGGTATCGGGCCCATATTTTTGTTCCGTCGCCCGATACAGGTCTTATATGTAGTTTAAGATATTTCTGTGAAGTTTGGTTGAAATCGGACGTCGTTTGACGTGCTTCGGACTTAAAACTCTAAATTTGAAAGTTTATGAAGTTTGAAGAAAAAGCTATTGATGTTGAGGTTTGATTCATTGTTTTTATGTTAATTTGTCGATTTGATCGCACGGTTAAGTTTGTAGGATATTGTTGAGTTTGTGTATGTGTTTGATTAGGATCCCCGAGGGCTCGGGAGTATTTCAGAGTGGTTTCGGACTTAGGAAAAGTGCAGGTTTGCTTCAGCTGTTGCAGAACTCATTTTCTTCTTCGCGTTCGCGATATATCCCACGCGTTCGCGAAGCTTCAACTTCATCCTCCTTCGCCTTCGCGTTCGCGTTCGCGTTCGCGTCAGTACACTCGCGTTCGCATAGCGTTAATTAACCCTGGGGGACTTGGCCAAATTTTTCTCTTCGCGTTAGCATACCATCACTCGCGAACGCGTAACCTTGAAACTTCCTTCACTACGTTCGCGTAGGTGTCCACGCATTCGCGTAGACTTAAAATCCTGGACCCCAGCCTTTTCTCTTCGCATTCGCGTCCTTCCCCATCGCGAACGCAATGGTCAGTTTATTCAACCCTTCGCGAACGTGACTCCTTTTCCACGAACGCAAAGGCAATTTTTGCCTAGTTATATTTAATTTTCAAAACAGTGTGGTCGCGACTTCTTCATAAAAACATCCGAGTTTCTTCTTCTCCAAGGTCCTTAGGCATCCATTGAAGCTTCCTTTCATCAAGACCTCTTGGGTTAGTAAATCCCAACTCGTTTTTTTTATTTTCCATTATTATTTATTAAATTCCTAAGCTTAAATCATATAATTTATGGTAGAAATTGGGGAAAATGGGTAGAGTTAGGGCTTTTTACTTTTTCTTGATTTAGACCTTGTTTTGGGGTCGAATTTGAGAACAAATTATATATTCGGGCTCGTGGATGAATGGGTGATTTAATTTTGGTCCGAACCTCGTGTTTTGACCAAGCGAGCCCGGGGGCGATTTTAGAATTTTTGAAAAGAAAGCTTGGAAATCTATAATTAGACACTGGGTTTGATTTGTTTAGCATATATTGATATTATGAAGTCATTATTGTATAGATTTGATTGAGTTGGAGCCGAATTCAAGACGGAAAGCGGTTGTTGTGGATTTATTTGGCCGTGGAAGTTGAGGTAAGTGTTTAGTTTAACCCTAGCTTGAGGGAATAGGAGTTGAGTCTTATTTGCTACTTGCTAAGTGTCGAGTACGATGTATAGGCATGATGACGAGTATCTATACATTGGTGTCTAGCATGACCGTGAGTCTTTCATTGCGAATAGTTGGTATTTTGTTATATCTTCCCTGCTTAATTGATGGCTTCTATGTGTTGTAAAGATCTTGTGAAAGAAATTGTGACCTTTGAAATTCGTGGAGCTTTGGCTCGAGTTGAAATACAATTGTGAAGGTATATGAGACAAATAAATCTTTGGAGCATTGGCTCGAGTGATAATGTGAACTATGAGATGAAAGTGAACGAAAGGTAAAGAGTTAATGATTTGTTCCCTTGCCGGGACGTTGTTGATTATTGAATATTTTTCCTTGCCGGGACGTTGAGATTTTTGATGTTGTACCCTTTCTGGGTTTTATTGCTTGTTTGTGTTCCTTTACCGGGATTTCCATCATTGTTTATTTATTCCCCTGTCCTTGTTTGTCTTTGTTGTTTGGGTGAGGAAGATTATTAAAGCACGAAGGGTAATGCCGTGCATTGTTTGATTATGGTAAGGAAAGAGTGTAAAGCACGAAGGGTGATGTCGTGCCATGTTCGCTTGTTATGTAAAAAGAGTGTTAAATCACGAAGGGTGATGCCGTGCCGCACGATGTACCATTCCGTGTCAATTCTATTGATATATGTAAGGAATGAGAGTAAAAGCATGAAAGGTGATGTCGTGCACATGTTATTGTTTGGTGAGTATGAGAGTAAAGGTACGAACGGTGATGTCGTGCACTTGTTGATTTCTGTTTCATTACATACTATTGAGTTGTGTTGTTTTCCTTTGTTACTGGACGACTCTTATTTGGAAATTTTTATACTCCCCACAGCATGCTTCCCCTCCCATATTGTTTATCTATTTTGCATTTCGATTCTGCTGTATATATGTGAAACTATATAGGTTTATATGGTAGTCTGGTCTAGCCTCGTCACTATTTCGCCGGGGTTAGGCTAGACACTTACCAACACATGGGGTCGGTTGTGCTGATATTACACTCTATGCTATTTTGCACAGATCCAGGTTTCGAGCAGCAGCAGCAGCATTAGTGCGGGAGCAGGCCTTCAATCCAGCGAGACCCGAGGTAGCCTTGCAAGAGTCCGCAGGCCCGGCGTCTCCCTTATCCTCTCTTTTAGTCTGTTATCTAATTATGTTCGAGAAAAATAGTTTATGTTTTCTTTCAAACGTTGTATTTAGTATGCTTAGCAGTTCATGAGTACAGTGACACCAGTCTTGGGTAGAAGATTTATTAAACTTTTCGCTTTGCTATTCAATTTTATTTAATGCTAAGACTTCCGCTTATCAATGTTGAATTTTATTGTTTATATATTATTGTCGAAGAATCGTTAAAAGGATTTGTATATTAATGAAAAAGTAATCAAGTTTGGCTTGCCTAGCTTCCACAAGTAGGCGCCATCACGACCCCCGAGGGTGGAAAATCTGGGTCGTGACACTTTAAGTGTGGGGTGAGGAGATTTTATGGATGACTTTCTAATTTTAGTTGTGTTAGTTTAATTAATTGATTTTTTTTCTTGTGGTATTTAAGTCAAAAAAAAAAAGATTTTCTTGGTAGGTAGTGTAGTAATTTTTCCTTGGTTTTTCTTTGTGCCACGGTTCTTTTCCAAGGATTTTGTTTGAACCTGGTGTAGTTAGTTTTATTTTTTTAGGAGTAGGAGCTAGTGTAAGATGAATTGAATTGCAGCGATATCTCTTAACTTTGTTATGCCTTTAGAATATTTAGTAATTTGGTTGTGGCGCTTAGGCTCAATTACTATAGGATAAATACCTTAAATCGTGGATTCTTAAATTTGCTTAACTGCTTTGACTGGAGTGTCATGATAAAAACCAATCCTGAATGAGTTATGTGCCATGTCTGTGTGAGGTTTGTATTCTGTGCAGCGCATTTGATATCTAGAACTTGTCCTATGTGTGTGCAAAGTGAAATAGTAGTCTTGTTCAGTCTGAGAAGTGATGTAGGCAGTTCTTTGTTAAGCCAGATATATATAGAGTATCCACCTAAATATTATGTATCGTAGTTAACCCCGTTGAACCTATAATCTTGTTTCTTTAGTAATCATATTACAAGACATACCCCTTTGTTAATCGACCATATATTTGAAACTTGCCACCTCTTATGAGCACTTGAATTATGATAATTTATGGAAAAGTTAAAGTGTGGGATGGTGTGTTGGCTTTTGAGTGGAACAAGTGAAAAAAGGAGAAATGTGCACCGTTTGAAAGAGAAAAAAATGTGTCAGTAAAAGCCATTTGGAAAGAGAGAGAAAAATATATATTTATATAACAATTGTAACGTATCAAAAGTAATTCCAGATGGCGGTGGCTATGATGTACTGGTGCTTAAAGAAGTAAGGAGTAAAATATAGTGAAGTTAAGGTGGAATTTTGGTTCGACATAAGTATGGACTTGAAGGTTAAAGTGTTTTTATTAAAGTACTTAAGGGAGGTGTAGTCACTTATATCCAAATGTATCCTACCTGACCTATAGCCTACATTACAACCAATGAAAGTCCAATTTGATCTTAGACTGAATGAACTCGATTAGTGGAGTATTACACTACGAGCAAGCTTATGGTACTTTATTTGGGACATATGAATGTTATTTCTGAGAGCGAGTGAATTTCCTATCTTGAGTTCCTATGTTATTAAAAATTCATTGTGTCTGGAAGCACATGATTCACAAAGGAAAGGTAATGTTGTTGACTTCCATGTTAGAGTAAGTAAGTGAATTGTGAATAAGTCATGGTATTTTTTAGTCTATTCTTGAGGCGAGGATGTCACACCTTTGTGCTTAAACTATTTTAAAGATTCTTCGTATAATGAGTTAAGGAAATTGCTTAATAAGTTGTGTCCATAAGTATAGTTTGATTGTTCGAGGACGAGCAATGTTATAGTGTGGGGTATTGATGTGTGGCTATAATTCATGGTTTAGCACATTGTGTGCCTTGCATATTACATGCTTTAATGATAAATCACACTTTATTTGCGCGTATTGGAGTTTATTTTATGTGTAGGTGAATTTGATATGAAAGTAGAGCAAAAGGGATACTTAAATGTTGAAAGTGTGCTCGAGAAAAGTGAAAAGGAGAGGCTAGGCAAAGGCCGGCTGAACCAAGCTTTAGCCTGGCGAGGCCAGCCATAGGCCAGGCTGAGGCTGGTGACGCCAGACCTGGGGCCAGGTTTAGTCCGAGTTTTGAAGACTTAATTCATCTCCTGGTTTGACTAGGACTTGTCCTACACGTTTAAGTCATTTCCTACACATACAAATAGACCTAAAAATGTTACTTTTGAATCTTTAGACAGACGAGAGAGAGATCAAAATTAGACAGATTTGAGAGGGGATTCGACTTAAGGATGCAAGAACACACTAGGATCAAGGTGGAGAATTTTTCTATGAGTTTTCCACTTCCTTCTTCTTATTTTCATTACTGGTTATGAATTGTAGTACTGTACTTATGCATACTATTATGAATAACTAATTTGTTATCTAGGGTTTTGATGGAACCTATTGGAGGATGATTTTCATGTTACATTAATATAGATTTGTTGTAGCTTTTTCTCCAATTGTTCAAGTACGTTTATATTGTGGTTGGTTGAAGAACTCTTATTCGGGTGTGCCTATTTAGTATGTATTACTCGGGAGAGAGTGTATATTTAGGTAGTTGTTGAACAACATCACTACTAACGTATATGAGAGATTAATACGAAGGGTTTAAAGGTAGGATTAGGGATAACGAAACATTGGTGCGATACGAGTGAGGCGTACGTAATACCAGCTAGCGTAATTTTTGGGAGAATATGTCTAGTAAATTTTGGTAATCACTCGGAAGAGAGTTACGAAAATTAAAGTGCTCATGATCGGTAGAGAAAATTTAGGCAAATTTATAGAAAACGTAGCGGGAAGGATTCCGATGATAGTGAAAATCATAAATCTAGACCTCCTTAATCTTGTCTCCAATCCTTATCCCTATTAATTGATAGTTTTACTGCTTTCTAGTATATGTTAGTTAATTAGATAAAAATAAACATCATAATATTTATAATTAGGAAATTGTTTGGACTTGTATTTCTTAGCGATATTGAGCAACTGTAGCTAAGTCTTAGTTCTTTGTAGGATTCGACTCGGGACTTGTAAACCAGATTATATTATCAACTATCTCTTAGTCCTTTTTATAAGGCATAGTTGAGCGTGATCACTAACAAATGGGATGGACCCCACTATCTACCCCTCCAATCCCATTCACCTGGAGGAGAAGCACCGAGTTCTAGTTTGAGTGCATGCCGAAAACTTCTTTGCTCAACTCGAACTTGTCTCTTGATACCACCTTGGTCAACATATCTGACGGATTCTCACTTGTATGGATCTTCTTGACCTGTATTGATCTATCCTCTATCTTTTCTCGAATCCGGTGATACCTCACATTGATACACTTTGCTTTTTGCATGATACATGGTGTTTTTGCTCAAATCTATTGCACTTTGACTAGCACAATAGACTATATATTCCTTCTGGTACAATCCAAGTTCTTGAAGAAACTATTTCAACCATACCATCTCCTTGCCAGCTTTAATAGAGACAATATAGAGGGTGTTTGGCTAAGCTTATAAGCTGGTCAAACTGGCTTATAAGCACTTTTTGGCTTATCTACGCGTTTGGTAAAATTAAAAGTGCTTATAAGCCAAAAGCCATAAGTTGGTCTCCTCCAACTTATCAAATTTCAGCTTATAAGCACTTTAGGTTTCACCAAAATATTTACTATTCTATCCCTAAAATACTTCTTTTTAAATAAAACTCTTTGTATACCCAATTTTTTAGCTGCTTATTATTAATTTTAGCACTTTTATCCAAACACGTAACTGCTTATTTTTTAAATCAGCTTCAGCAGTTAAAAGTGTTTTTCAGCACATATGCTTATCAGCTACTCTAAATCAGCTAAGCCAAATGGGCTCATACTTTGCTTCAATTGTAGAGAGTGCAGTGAATTTCTACAACTTTGACTACCATGATATAGCTCCCCCTCAAAATGTGGACAGGTATATAGTAGTAGATTTATGATTATCAAGATCACCTGCCATATCAACATTCGTTTAACCCTTCGATATTGGATCAGATCCTTCAAAATACAAACAATCTCATGTGGTATCTCTTAGGTGCCTGAGTATCCACTTGACTTCTTCCCAATGTTCTTTTACAGAATTTTCAAGGAACCTGCAACACCAACTGCATGAGCTATATCTTGTTTGGTGCATACCATTGCATACAACAAACTTCTGACTGCTGAAGAATAAGGAACTCTAGCCATGTTCTCTTTCTCCTCCATTGTTGTAGGACACATATTCTTGCTTAACTTCATATGACCAGCAAGAGGTGTGTTGACTGGCTTAACTTTTCATGTTGAAGCATTCCGATATACGTTCAATGTACTTTTCCTGGGATAGCTACAAGTTTCTGCTTATTCGCTTTCGAACTATCTTCATCCCTAAAATTTGTTGTGCTGGGCCCAAGTCCTTCATATCAAATGACTTGGACAAATCTTTTTACAACTTTGCAATCAAATCCTTGTCTTGTCCTACAATCAACAATCATCCACATACAATAATATAATAAAGTTATTATCAGAAATCTTTTGAAGTATACACTTGGTGCCTGCTTCTATCCATAAAGACTCTTCTTCAATTTGCACACCATGTGTTTCTTTTCAGCTACTTCAAATCTTTCTGACTGATCCATATAAATCTCCTATTCCAAATCTCTGTAAAGAAATGTAGTTTTCACATCCAGCTGCTCCACTTCAAGATCTAGGCTAGTTGCTAAGCTCAAGATTGTTTGAATAGAAGTCATTTCAACAACATGTGATAAAATTTTATCAAAATAAATGCATTTCTTTTGTTTAAAGCCTTTAACCAACAATCCAGCCTTGTATCTGACCAGGTTGCCATTTTCATCTTTCTTGAGTTTAAAAACCCATTTGTATTTGAGTGGTCTTTTACCCTTTGAAAATTCAACCAGCTTGTACGTGCTATTTTTTTGTAGAGATTATATCTCTTCTTGCATGACTTTCATCCACTCTTTTCTGGATAGGACAACACCTCCTTAAGAGTTTCTGGCTCCCACTCATCACTGATGAGGACATACTGTATGGAAAGGTACCTGCATGATTCTACCCTTAGCTTTTCTGATCTCCCAAGAGGTTGAGGTTGTTCTTCTTCCTGAGTAGGGTACTCCAATTGCTCGGCGTCACCATCAAGTTTCTCCCCCTGCTCAACAAACTTATCAATTTGCTCCCCCTGCTTGGCAACCTAATTGGTCGTACTTTACTTATGGGATAGTTAGAAATAGAAGGAATGGTAACAAGGTTAGGGACTATACCATTATTTTTCTTGACCTTCTCTGATATATCATCAGTAGTTCTAACTTTACTCTCTTGTAAGATTACATTATCTCTGCTTCTGATGACCTTCTTCTTTACATGATCCTATAATTTGTACCTGAGCTCTTCAACTCCATATCCAATGAATATGCAGGGAATGGACTTATCATCCTGCTTTGTTATTTGCTCCTTTGGTACATGTGCAAAAGTTCTGCAACTGAACTCCTTTAAATGCGAGCAAGAAACCTCCTTGGTGGTCCAAACTCTCTTTGAAATATAAAACTCCAATAGAACTGATGGACTCCTATTGATCAGGTAACATGATGTCTGAACCGCTTCACCCCAGAATGAATTACTCACCTCCATTGTCACATCGGAGACGCTTCAGCTTTTGGTCTGTCTCCCTATCTACCAGAGCATGAAACTTCTGGAAAACTTGAAACACGTGATCTTTGGTTTTCAAGAAATAAACCCAAATTTTTTGTGAAGCATCATTAATAAAAGTAATAAAATATTTGTTATTGCCCATAGATTTTACATCCATTAGGCCACAACCATCAGAATATACCAAATCAAGTATATTCAATTTTCTTTCAAACGATGTCTGAAATGAGACTCTATGTTGTTTACCAAATAAATAGTAGTCATAAGGTTTTACCATCGTACTTTTGGAAAAAGTGATGAGTGACCTCCGAGAAAGAATATGCAATCCCTTGTCGCTCATATGACCCATTCTTTTGTGCCACAAATTTGAAGAAATTTCATCTTATGACGCGTTCAATTCACCTCGGCATATTTTTGCATTTGTCTTGTACCACGTGCCAAAATCAACACCTTTTGCAATCCCCAATGATCCTTTGGAGAGTCTCTACTTTTGATTTGCAAAATAGTTCTAGTACCCATCTAGGTCCAAAGCAGTTTTTAAGATCAAGTTCGTCTGCAAATCAGGTACATGTCGCACGTCCTTTAGAACTAATGTGCATCCAATCTTTGTCTTGATACAAATGTCACCAATCCCCGCAATCTTTGAGTGACTTGTGTTACCCATTCTCACAATGCTGAAATCACCTGCTATATATCTACAAAAAAGATCTCTTACCGGTGTGGCATTGTAAGATGTGGCTATGTCAACCACTCGTTCCGACTCTATACCTACCAAGTGCATGCATTCCTCTTCGTCATTTATGAAGAGAACAACATTATCATTATTTTGCACCGTGGCGGTTGTGTTGTCGTTATTCTTCTGGCCATTGGTTTCACCTTTGCCCTTTTTTGTATTGGGCAATCACTTTTGAAGTGACCTGGTTGATCACAATATTAGTAATTTCTAGCTCTTGATTTGGATTGTTTCTTAGACTTTCCATGAGCTCCAGATATACCATAGTTGCTCGAACTCCTTTGGTAACTCCTACCTCTACCTTATGTGATGAGAGCATGTCCTTGATTTTCAGGCTTCTTTCTTATCTTCTCATTAAGTAGAAGAGCCAATGTTATGTCTTTCAACTCAATGGTGGTCTTACCATACAGGATGATTGTTGCCAAATTATCGTACGAAGGATGAGTTCAAGAACAAGATGGATTTATCTTCTTCCTCGATCTTTATGCTGAGGTTAGCGAGCTATGTGATTATTCCGTTAAACATATTTAAATGTGACAAAAATTTGTACCTTCACCCAAGTTCTGGGCGTATAATTGTTTCTTCAGGTACAATTTATTTTTTAGCATTTTGGACATGTATACGTTTTCTAACCTTGCCAAAATACCACATGTGGTGTCTTCATCAATGATGTTATTTACCACATCATCTGATAAGTGCAACCTGATTGCACTGCCAGCCTTTTCATCCAAGTAAGCCCAATCCTTAACTTTCATGGTATCAGGCTTTTTAACATCTAGTACCTTGTGTAATCCCTATCGAATAAGCAGATCCCCCAGCCTTCTTTGCCTTGTTGAGAAACCACTATCTCCATTAAATTTTTCTACCTCGTACTTTACTTTGGACATTTTATTTTTTAGTATAGTACTACCTACTGTGAATAATATTTATGTATACGAGCAGAACATGTGCTCTGATACTAGTTGTTGGGAGTAAACCCCCCACAAGAATAATATTCAAAGTAATAATACCGGAATAATAAGGTAGCATTGAGATACGGTAATCAGCAAGAAATAAAGAGTGACTATGACACCAAGATTTTTATGTGAAAAATCCTTCTGAATAAGGGAAAAAATCACAACCCTAATCTGATATCACTACAGTAAGGAATTTTTATAGTTTGTAGACCCTAGCAAAATACTACAAATACCATTACAACACTTAAAAGAAATAATCATCTTTTCATATTTCTGTATTGGTAAGAATTAAGTTCATATATATTGAATTTAATGAAAGATGACGTGTCATGACACTAGACTGGTCAAAGGATGACGACCAGCAAAGAATAGTTAAAGAGGCAGGAGATACAACAGACACGAGCAGAGATTCAAAAGACTCGATACCCACACCTCTTTATGTTCAAAAGTCAAGATAAGAGAATGAACCTGACAGCAAAAGTAGGAACGGATACAGTATTTACAACAACAACAACGACCCAGTGAAATCCCACAAGTGGGGTACTGGGGAGGGTAATGTGTACGCAGACCTTACCCCTACCCCGAAGGAGTAGAGAGGCTCTTTCCCACAACGGATATAGTATTTAATAGGCATTAATACTGAGAATGTTAGAGAATCTGTATTGAATTACAATGATTATCATTTATAACATAGCATTAAATACCTTTAATTGTATATAATGGTCTTATTATGACAAAGGCAAAATATATCACCTAGAAATAACTATAAAAGGGGCAACCTGATCATTTGTAAGGATACGAAATACTACTGGATATACTTATTTACTTTGCTTTCTATTCAACTTTTATTTACATACATTATTTATATTTCTATTTGATTATCAGTAACCCGAGTTCTTCTAAAAATAAGCTTTGGCCAATATCCCACTTTTTGGTTAAACAAATTGGTTCCGTTACCGGGAACTCTGATAATCATTTTGCTTTCTTAAGTCAATTCTCTCATCAAACAACTTACTATGTTGAATATCAATGCCAATAGTCAACAAGGTCTTCAACAACAAGAAAATAATGCAGGTGAAAGGTCTCCACCTCCTTCACCACATGGTTCACAATGTCAATTACGAGAAGGAACTCCAGATGGATCTGAGACAAACAATGGAGTTGCAAATCAAAACGGAGTCGAGGCGATTCTAAATGATAAAGTTGTAAAGGAACAAGCACTTGATGATGCCTTAAAAAGGTTTGATTGCTCAGCAAGTCAGTAATACTCTCCGTGCTTTTACTAGCCAGTTGCCAGTTGCGTCACCAACACCAACTCCGAATCAGAATACATTGGAAAACCCATGTTCCGGGCTCGTGCATTCAGGCACTGGTGGAACTCCAAGAGAGTCTCGTGGTAGTGAACTAGTTAACATAGTTAATTCTGATTTAAAAAATTTAGTTCTAACCCTGCAGAAGCAGCTCAAGGAACAAAACGATCGCATAGAGAAAATACCTGGAGTAATCACCTGTAATCAAAGGAATAGACATGGACAAATATTCACAATAACCTTGGAAGCCAAGTGCTGCCCCCCTCCAAATTCTAAAGAAATTCAAAATACCCGATATTCCAAAATATAATGGAACAACTGATCCACGAGACCACATGACTACATTCACAACTGGTGTGAAAGGCAATGACTTAACTAAACAAGAAATCGTATCAGTATTGGTCAAGAAATTTGGTGAAACACTCACCAAGGGAGCATTGACATAGTATTCTCTCTTACCCGAAAATTCTATAAATTCTTTTGCTGAGCTTGCAGATTCATTCATCAAAACGCATTCGGGAGCTCAAAAAGTCGAGAAAAGAATGCAAGATATTTTCAAAATCAAGCAAGGAGACTCAGAGGTGTTTAGAGAGTTTGTGGATAGATTCCAGTGTGAAAGAATGACGCTACCACGAGTACCGGACAACCGGTCAGTTATAGCCTTTACCAGTAATTTGAATGAGAAAAGCTCAGAAGCCATGAGGCGACTCAAGGAAAGTCTTCGTGAATTTCCAGCAACAACTTGGAATGATGTTTACAACAGATAAAACACGAAGCTAAGGATAGAATAAGATATTAACTCACGATCCCAAAAAGAGAAAAAGGTAAGTTTGAGACATGCGGAAATCAAAAATAGGTTTGGTAAAAATAGATACGAATCATATATGGGCCCAGCGGGAAAATATTCACGATCAAAACAAGATAATTCAAGGTATGATCATAGATCGAGGAATAGAGAGTCGGGTTCATCCTCAAAGTTTGGGAACGACCGAAACATGTGAGAGACGCGAGACGATGATAGAAACTTGAAGGCAAGATTTGGTGGTTATAATTTTAATGTCAGGACTTCCGAGCTCGTAGCCATTTTAAGAAGCATTGCTGATAAGGTGCGGTGGCCAAAGGAAATGAGATCAAATCCAAATAGGCGCAACCTTGATCACTGGTGTGAGTTTCACAATGACTATAGCCATAAAACAGCAGATTGTAGACTGTTACAAGGTAAGGTGGACCAATTATTAAAGAAAGAGTATCTTACCAAACTATTTAGCGAAAAAGATAAGCAAGCATACATGAAGAACAGATAGGAGCCTTCTAAACCTCCTTCTCTGAAAAGGACTGTTAATGTTATAAGCGGAGGCGAAGAAATTAACAGCGTGACATATACAGCTGCTAAGAAAATTTCTAAAGTTATAGTTACACACGGGAAGCAGGTTCGACATGTTATGGAGGAAGAAAGTATTACGTTTGATGATACAGACACTGACGGCGTGATAACCCCCCACAACGATGCACTGGTAATTTCTCTACTTGTATATGATACTAATGTGAAATGAGTTTTGATTAATCCAGGTAGTTCCGTGAATATTATTTTTTAAGAGTATTAAGTGAGATGCAAGCAGAAGGTAGACTGATACCTAAGGCACATACCCTGTCCAGCTTCGATAATTCGAGCGTTGTGACAAAATGAGAGGTAACACTTACAATATTCACAGAAGGAGTGGTAAAAGAAACGAAGTTTGAGGTGGTAGAGATGGAAATGGCTTATAATATAATTCTCGGAAGACCATGGATTCACGAGATGTATGTTGTTCCATCTACCTTGAATCAAGTTATGAAAATACGTTAAATTCGTGGGGATCAACAGACTTCCAGAAGCATCAATTCTGTAGCAGATTTACGAAAAACGAAGAAAAGTAGCAATTAAAGAGTCTAGTTGAGGATATCACGGCACTGTCACACCTCTTTTTTCCTACATCCGAAGGAAGAGTATAAAGGAGTTTTTCCAACTTAAAGTGACAATCGAAACGGGATTATTTCATTTAAAAATTCAGAGTCGCCACTTGGGATAATTTATAGTGTCCCAAGTCCCCTATTCAAATCCCGAATCGAGGAAATGATTGACTCTGTTTTACAGTCCGCGAACACAGTAATTTGGGTAAGGAATTCTGTTAACCTAGAAGAAGGTGTTGGTCATTCCTGGGTTCCATAGTTTTAGCACGGTCTCTCAATTGTTATTATTGGCTTATTATCCGATTTTAAAATACTTTTAAATCTATGTGCATTTTTAACCTTAAAACCGCTTTTATTTATTTTAAGAAAGATTTCAACGTCATCTAAAACACGTCTTTGGACCACTCCACATGAAATGCACCCACAGTCCGAAATACATTTTTATTTAACGTTGTTAAAATTTAGATTTGGGTCACATAAATTATACACCCGAGTTTAGGAATGTAAATTTTAAAATGGCGCGCCTAAAGTAATTATGCATTTTTAAATTTGCGTGGGCCATAAAAATTTAACTAAATGACACACCTCATTCTAAGGATTAAAATATTAATTAAATGAGGGCCATGCATTTTTAAATTTTGTTTGGCACGGCGCACCTCAAGTCCAATTTTAAAGGAATTTCAAACTAAGCTCTTGAGGGCCATAACTATTTCCGTTATTCAACATGGCTCACCTCAACTATTGAAGGGGTCTAATTGATTAGCTAAAGTCTTAGCGTGATTTGAATTCAATCTAGGCAAACATATAATTTAGCCTTAAGAATCAGCAGAATAAAATGAACCAATGTTTGGTTATGCGCAAAGCCAATTAATAGCAGACCCAACTCAGCATTTTGAAGCTTTCACATCGAAAGCAAAAAGGTCTAGACTTAAATGAAACCTATATCGTATCTGGGACGTCAAAGAGACACTTGGCCACCGCTAAAAGGCCCAATTGCAAAATCCAGCACTAAACTACAATCATGCACAAGAACTTAGAATTAAAAAACAATTACTGTCCTATAGGCAAATACCAAGCATGTTCCTAATGTTCAACCCTTTTCAAATTAAAAGCATTTTTTAATGTCATGAAAACCCATACACAATCACTTAAACTCTAGTAGAACAGATACCTCAATCTAATTCCATTTACTAAATGCTTTAAGAAATAATTAATTTCCAAATGCATACATTCCACACATATCCATACTCACTCTTTAAGAATTTCTTAAGTTGGACAATTTTACATAATAAATTTGAAACTTTCAAACCATGATTCTGAATTCCTTTTTCAAAATAGACTTTGAAACTTTAAAGTAAAAAATAACTCATTCCAGCAGATGTTAAACACATGAATGATTTATGCCAAAATCTTAGACAATAATCATAGGTAAATTAAGCTATTTTCAACATGAGCTCATAATCATACACCACAATCCATTCATAGCAAAAGAACATCTCACAGTATCTTTCAAATAGCACACTACACATCACCATTTTGCCCTTAACCTCTTTACAGCCAATTCAAACATGAGATTATCACTAAGCATAAATACTTATTTCATCTAATACTAAAGCAAATTTAAGACATATTTAATTTGACTGAGTCTTCTAACACAACGTTCTAACAGTCCCTAAATCAAATACAATTATAGGAGTTCGACTATTCAAAACAAAAACCAACTAGAATACACGATGAATCATATGGCTAAAGATACAGACATTATTGAAGAAGTGCAACTGAAACACAAATAAATCTATTGCCATGCTTTCAACTCAGTTTTTTTATTTTCATCTTCAAATTGAACCTCACATTAGGTAGAATTCAGAAAAATGTACCTGAGAATAAAGGGAAAGCAAAAAAAGTAAGGGATCAGTGGAACAAGCAGTAGTAGAACAGAACCAAGCAACAACAATGAAATAGTAAACCCCACTGCAGCTCAAACCCTACTTTTAAAATCCTAAAATCAAACCATCTTCAATCCAGGTGCAGAATTGGAGGTTTTCAAGAGATTATAACTAATGAAGAGGATCGGAAATTTCAAACTAAACAGAATTTTGAACAATTTTCCACAAAGAAATACAGAGAAATCAGTGTGTTTCCAAAGTTTTTAGCCTTTTAAGAAAACACTCGTTCTTTGCTTTCAGTATTTTTTAGAGTATTTTTCTTGCCTTTACAATGAATGGAAAGAGATCATATATAGGCATGCCTAAGGCAGCCCTAGTACAGCTAGCCAATTCCCTATTTACCCCTTCTTTCTTGGTTATTTTTTTTTCCTTTTTAACACTTTTGAAATAATATCTGAAACCCTCAGCTCTTATCTTATCCTCTAGAACCTTCTATGCTGTTGCGACCAAAAACACTCACGCAAGTGCACGTGATCGTCAAGTAAAAAAAGTAGTGAGTAGAGTATTGTTCCCACGAAGACTTATGATTAACTTTTGACTGATTTAAACTCAATTAACTTATCTATCCAAGAGATTTTCCACAAAATAGAGGTATCACTAATTTACTACCTAAACTATCAAGCAATAATGTAACTAGAACAATTAACCACACAACTAGCAATTTTCGAGTAACAAACAATAAGAGAGGATAATCCAGGGTCACGGGCTAGCTCACAATCGTATTGTGTTCTTGGCTTAAAACGACTAATTGATTTATCTAGATTATTGATTGACAGGGTTGATGTTACTCATAATAATCTATCAAGTTCTTACTCGCCTATTCAAGTTAACTCAATGCCTATATGTCTATGGAATTAAGATTAACAAGAATGCATTTACAATTCCTGTATTTCAACCAAGCAAGGCAGTTGGATATATGCCTATCCCAATTGCGAATCCGTTCCCCGATGCCTAGGTTTAAGAACTTGCTTTATTTAATTCTATATGCAGTCTAAAGTTCCCACTTTCGAGTTCAACGAAAGATTCGTAGATAGTATTTCACTGTTAGCTACTCAGCAAAATAATTAAAATCAGAATTAAATAAACAACACAATATGATAAACCAACTTTGTTGAATTAAACTTCAAAAAACAACATTCATTTTTCACCCATGACCCTAGAACAATGGGCTTTAGCCACTCATACTAGTGTTCAACACAATAGGGTTCAATTTCATCACAAATAGCAAAAACAAAGGGAAGAAAAGAAGAACTTTGATGGTCAAATCTCCTCCTTGCCTCTTGCCTCTCTATACCTTGCACTAGACTATGAAAAACTTTCTAAATAATCCTTGGGCGAGCTTGACTTTATATAGGTTAAGTGGGATTTCCTCTAGATTTCCAATTATACCCCTGAACAAAGCATCCCAAAATTTGGACTAGCGCGGTGGCGCACATCTGACCGCGCTAGTTGACCAATGTTCTATGTTGCGCGTGCTAGCATTAGCGCGGGAGCGCATCTGGGTGCGCTAGCCCAGATCCTTAATTCCTTGATTCTTTTTCTCGTCTTCGTGCGTGCTCAGCTCCGAGGGGTCGTTCTTGCTCTAAAATAGTCCCAGTCACCTCCTTGAGGCATCACATAGGCTCCTCGTCCTGCAATATTAAAAATCACAATTAGAGCCCATTTTTAATCAATTAACCACATTATGACATTGGAACATAATCAAGCGGGAGCATAAACAATCACTAAATTACCTAGATTCAGCCTATTATCATATGCTAACAGAAATTGATTCCCTCATACCTTAAATCCCTAAATTGATCCTAAACAACCTGATTATTACAGTCCCTGCCTAACCCTTATGACCCCTTTAAGTTTCTATACTTACAACTATCCCCTTATAGATACCTAAATATAGACAAACAAGACCAATCAAAACAAATAGCGCCTAATTAGATCAAAACAAACACACAAGCCTAGAAACTTTGAACAACTTTAAGGTTTGAAAACAAACTTGAAATGAACCGATTTCATAATGAATTCATGCAAACATGAACTTCATCGGAACCATTTAAGCTAATTAAGACGTGCCCAAGCAGATTAACAGAAGAATAATCCCCAAAACCAATTTCAATTCAAACTAACATGATTTTAACGGTTTTAACCATCTCATTTAACTGATATGACTACCTTAATCTCAATAAACCAGTGATTAATACTAACAATACTGAAATCTAAAGACAAAAACAACAAAATAATAGAAGAACATAAATGAAATAAACTACACCAAGCCAAGTTCTGCAGAATGAAGGTAAACCTAAACATGGAAGAGAAATCTAAAGAAAGAGGAGAAGGATGAAGCTCTCAGAACCATAAGGGAATAAAGCTTTACCTGAGAACAGAATTAAGAGGGTCAAATCCCATTGGATTGATGCCACAGGCCGGGACTTACTCGAAATGACCGAAAATTGAGACTAATTAGTTGTTCTTGCCAAGAACAACTAATCGGCCTGTATTTACAGCTATTTCGGAGCTTGAGAACCAATAGAAGACTTCAGACTTGTTGCGGATTCATGACTTGGGGTCCATGGCAAGGGTTTTTGGGAAATCGACCATGAAATCATGATGAAGGAGGGTCAAAGTCGACAGGATTTGATTTTTGAGAGATTTAGGGAAGTTAGGTTTTTGATCTGGTTTTTCGATCTAACATTCAAGCCAAACTAGAGGGATTCGAGGGTCGCTGGTAAGAGATTTGGAAAGAGGAAAATGAGAGGGTTTTAGGGTGTTAAGATGGGGGTGATTGGAGTGGTCGCCGCCGGTGGAGGTGGCTAGAATTTGGGGCGGCATCTCTAGGATTAGAGGTTGGGAGACGATGAGATTGAGGGGGGATTCTAAGGGGGAGGGGGCTTTTTGGACAATTTTGCATGGGGGAGGGGTCTGTTCCGGTCTGATCTTATTGATCCAACGGTTGAGATGGGGAAAGATCAAACGGGGTCGTTTAGCTAGGGCTGTATTTGGTGTAATTGAATTGGGCTTTTGAGTTTAAAATGAGTTGGCCCAAATCTGATCCTTCTCCCTCTTTTTTCATTTCTTTATTTTTTTAAAAAAAAACTTTTTCTTTTCAAAATAAACATAAACATCTGAATTAACTCCTAACACAAATTATCCTATTCAAATAAATCAATTAACTCTGGTAATTACCAAATCTAGTTAAAGACTAAATTAAAAGAAAACTAACAAAATTCAAAGCTAAAAATTAAACAATGCAAAATAAATCATTTTTTTTTTGTGATTTTTTCATTTTTGTAAAATAAATTAATTTACTAATTAATATAAAAATATAAAATTAAGTCCTATATGAGAATGCAATGCATTTTTTAGTATTTTCATGAATTACACAAAATTAAACATGCGCAGACAAATGCAAGCAATTAACGAGAAATGCTACAAAAATCTACGAAATTGCAAATAATGGAAAAAATTTATTATTCTTGAATTTATGGGAGTAATTCACATAGGGCAAAAATCACGTGCTCACAGGCACAAACCTCGACTGGACAAGGGTGAACAGATGTGGACTCAAGGCCCGATTCCATTCAAGAGCTAAAAGAAAATAAAAATATCAAAACAAAAATTGAAGAACTAGAGGCTGTAGAGTTATTTGCACAATGGCCTGAAAGGAAAGTCTATCTTGGGGCCAACTTAAGTCACGACTTGAAAGGTAAGTTGATTGGGTTTTTAAAAACTAACATAGATTGTTTTGCTTGTTCTCATTCTGATACGGTAGGAATACCCCCAGAAGTAATGACTCGCAAGTTAAACGAAGACCCATCGTATCCACCTGTCAAACAGAGAAAGAGAAATCAGGTGACTTTCAAAAACCAGGTGATTCAAGATGAGGTTCAAAAATTATTAAAAATTGGGTATCCGTGAGGTAAAGTATCTTAATCGGTTAGCCAACACTGTAGTAGTATCGAAAAAGAATGGCAAATGACGAGTTTGTGTAGATTACACCAACCTTAATAAAGCATGCCCTAAAAATTCTTTTCCATTACCACATATAGATCAACTGATTGATGATACTGCAGGATATGAGTTGTTAAGCTTTTTAGATGCATATTCAGGGTATAACCAAATCAAAATGGATCCCCTAGATGAAGAAAAAATTTCATTTATAACAGACATGGGGACTTATTGTGAAAAAGTAATGCCCTTTGGTCTCAAAAACGCTGGAGCCACGTATCAAAGGCAGGTGACCAAGATGTTTCAGGAACACCTAGGATAAACTATGGAAGTCTACATAGATGATATGCTTGTCAAATCTCAAAAGTCGATAGGGGAACTTATTGTTAAAAAGTAATGCCCTTTGGCCTCAAAAATACTGGAGCCACGTATCAAAGGCTGGTGACCAAGATGTTTCAGGAATACCTAGGAGAAACTATGGAAGTCTACATAGATGATATGCTTGTCAAATCTCAAAAGTCGAGGGATCATATACAATATTTGTCTGATATATTTCAGATTTTACGAAAGTTTAATATGAAGCTAAATCCCGAGAAATATGCATTTGGCATCTCGTCAGGTAAGTTTTTGGATTTTCTTATTTCTAACCGAGGTATTGAAGTAAATCCTGTGCAGATTAAGGACATTGAAGAAATTCCTTACATGCTCACAAGTAAGAAAGAGGTGCAGAGATTAACGAGAAGAATTGCAGCCTTGGGGAGATTCATTTCTAAGTCATTAGAAAAATGTTTTAAATTCTTTTCAGCTCTCAAAAAGCAAGATCAGTTTGAATGGTTTGAGAAATGTCAACGAGCACTCAAAAACTTGAAGACATACCTGTCAAATCCACTGTTGCTAGCAAAACCAAAAGACGGAGAAAGGTTACTTGTCTATCTAGCCGTTTTAGAAGTAGCGGTAAGTGTTGTTCTGGTTCGTGAGGATCAAGGTAAGCAGTCTCCAATTTCTTATGTTAGAAAATCACTATTAGATTTAGAGACACGCTATCCTCAATTAGAAAAACTTGCACTTGCATTAATCATGACATCTAGAAAATTGAGGCCTTATTTTCAATGTCACCTTATCTCTGTAGTAACTGCTTATCCCTTGCGTAATATATTACAAAAATAGGAACTATTGGGTAGGTTAGCCAAATGGGCCATAGAGTTAAGTGAATATGACAGCACGTATCAACCCAGGACTGCAATAAAATCACAAGTGTTAGCTGATTTTAGTTAAGGGGTGCAACTAGAAGCGGAAAAAGTATTACAAGTGTTTAATGGATCTAATTTAGGAACCTGGACTTTATTTACTGAAGGTTCATCAAATGTGAAAGGTGCAGGTTTATGAATTATTTTTGTACTACCTACGGGTAAAATCATTCGACAAGCCATAAAATGTCATCATGTAACTAACAATGAGGAAGAGTATGAAGCCGTGATTGCAGGTTTAGAACTGGCACGTAAACTTGGCATAGAACAAATTATAATCAAAATCGATTAGCAACTCGTAGTCAACCAGATGTTGGAGACTTATACAGCCAGGGAAGTAAGGATACAACAGTACCTGAAAAAGGCATGAGATCTAGTTAGGCAATTCTAAAGCTGGAAGGTTTTGCAGGTCCCATAGAAGGAGAATGTTGAGGCAGATTCCTTAGCTAATCTTGCATTTGCAGCAGAAGTAACAAAGGAGGAAAATGCTTATGTCATACATTTATTTCATTCGGTACTCGATTAGGACAAAAATAAGGTAAATTTCAATAACCTAACTTGGGATTGGAGAAACGAGATTGTTGCTTTTTTGCAGCATGGAACTGTACTGAAAACTGGAAAAAGTTCACGCGCTTCGTAAAAAGGCTGCTCGGTACTGTTTAAAGCAAGGCAATCTTTATCGAAACATGTTCAGCGGTCCATTAGCGAGATACTCGGGCCTTCTCAAACGGAATATGTAATGAGAGAGATATATGAGGGGCATAGTAGAAATCACGCAGGAGGAAGGTCACTGGTAAGAACCATGATTAGAGCAGGCTATTATTGGCCTAAAATGGAAGAATAAGCGGAGAATTTCATGGCTAAATGCGATAAGTGCTAAATATATGATAACAATATACATAGACCTACGGAGTTGCTACAGCCGGTCATCACACCATGGCCTTTTATGAAATGGGGGATGGACATCGTGGGTCCACTACCACAAGCAAATGCCAAGGTAAAATTCCTACTTGTACTCACTGACTACTTTACTAATGGGTAGAAGTAGGAGCATTCAAGCAGGTACGAGAAAAATAAGTCAAAGATTTCATTTGGCAAAATATTATATGTCGATTCGGTGTACCAAAGAAAATCGTGTGTGATAATGGCCAGCAATTTATAGGCGCACAAATCATATAATTTTTTTAAAGTTGGCAGATCAAAAGGATTACCTCAACACCTTACCATCCAATGGGTAATGGACAAGTTGAATCAATAAATAAAATTATTTTCAACAATTTGAAGAAGCGATTGGAAGAATCCAAAGGCAATTGGCCAGAATTGCTACCTAGTGTTCTACGGGCATATCGCACCACAGCCAAAACAAGCATGGGTGAAACACTATTTTCATTGGTGTACGGGGCTGAAGCTTTGATCCCTGTGGAGATAGGAGAATCTAGCACGAGATATACATAAGCAACTGAGGAATCCAATGAAGAGGAAATGCGACTAAATCTTGATCTACTTGAAGGAAAAAGAGAAGCTGCATTAATAAGGATGGCAGCGCAAAAACAAGTTATGGAACGATACTACAATCAAAAAACATGTCTAAGATACTTCAAGATTGGGGACTTCGTATTCAAGAAAGTTTTTCAATCCACAAAGGCGGCTAATGCGAGAAAATTAGGTCCAACCTGGGAAGGACCCTATAAAATTTATGGTATTGTAGGGAAAGGAGCATACAAGTTGGAAACAATGGATGATAAGATATTAACTTCACATTAGAATGTTATTCAACTGAAGAGATATTATTTCTAAGGAGTACTCACGGGCAGATATCCTTATTTTAAAATTTTATTTTTGAATTGTTAAAATTTTACAAATGATTTTAGATGATAGGAAAAAATCTAACCCGTACTAAATGATGAATCACGACCTGCAAGGCACGTGGAATAAATTAAAATTTTCGGTCTAGGGTTACAACTATTCTGATAGAAATTGACGGGTTAAATAGTCTCCATCTATAATCGTACCTCCGAGTCCCGTATGTGTTGTTCCTTTACAACAAAAGGACCAAACAAGAGGAGTAATCAAGTGCTCGAGACTTCATACTTTAAATCTCAAACACTTGGGGGACTATATAATATACATAGACACGTGTATAAAGAAGGCAAAGAATATTGAAGTTCAAGCCTGAAAAGTTTACTCATTGAATAAGTCAGGTGTAGAGCAAAGTCACGAGCTAAAGCCAAAGAAAAACCTCATCATAGTTAGGTTAAAGGCAATATACATGTATTGAAACAGGTTATAAATAAAAACGTTGTTGTATTTTATTTTCTGAAAATCTGTTGTAAGGAAAACAGTTACGAAAAAGTTATATAAGTTATTTAAATACATATAAAATATTATTTAAAGCTTGACAGAGTTCAAATAAAAACTTGTCAAAGTTATTTCAAGAAACATGTGTATTCCTATTTCTTTTATCGTACATTAATACCATTTTGAAGTTGAGACGTCTTCTTTATTAACAGTCGAATATAAAATGGCCCTCTTTTATAAAATTCATGATTGATTCAAATATTCATGAAGTAAAAAAAATTATTTTTGCAAAATAAAAATACAAGTTATCCAATAAGTCCTTAAATATAAAGGCAGGAATAAGCAAAACAGAAATTCAAGCAATAACAAAAATCTTCTTAATATTAAAAAAGTATAGACTAAGTATAAACTTAGTCATAAAATAAAAGTTATATATACAAAATGCTCCGAAAAAGGTCTGGGGACTTAATGTTTTCAACAAACCCTCAAAAAGGGCCAAGGGTTACAACCACATACCACCCAAAAAGGAAAATAAAGGGGAGTCACATATTATGAACTTGTCACTAAGGAGTTAAAGAAGGAACTGAAGCAGGATCATCATTAGCATCAGGCTCAACTCGACTTGAAGGAATTGGAGCACTCACCGTACCCGTATTATCTTCAATATTTTCAGAAGTTTCAGCCATGGGAGAAGAAAAGTCTTGGCTTTGCTGAGTCTTTTCGATGGTTTCTTTTATTTTAGCCAACTCAACCTCCAAGTTGAAATTCTCTTGGCTAACTTCTACAAGGGTATCATGGCGAGTATTTAAAAATGCCCAACTCACTTCAATTGTGGTTTTATCCTCGAGAATCTTGTAATCCTTTTCCCACTCAGCAATTTCACTTTTAAGTTTCTCATTCTCAACAAGGCAGAATCATAGGAAATTTGAAGAGAAGCATGTGAACTTTCTAAAAACTGAACCTTACCAGAAGATTCCCGGAGGTCTTCTTGAGTCCGAGTCAAAGCTTGCACAAGTTCACCAGCATAAGCTTCTTTTTTACTTACGAGAGCCTTCAACTCTCTGATTTCTTCACTAGCCTTGGAGAGTTGCTTGGAAAAGGAAGTTTTGAGAAGATTTTTATCTTTACTAGCTTGATTTGAGGAAGCTCTTTCAACCGCCAACTCCGAAGTTAAATCTCTCAGCTGATGTTGTAAGGTGCACTTGTTCTCTTCTAGCGCTTCCATGTCAATTTGAAGGCTCTCATATTGCTCTCTCCAGTTATCTGCTTCAACTTGGTACTCATGCATCAACTGCTCCGTGTGTGAAACCTTCTTCATCATTTCTATACCAACGAGGTTGATCTGGAAAAAAAAGGTAAGCGCCTTATGAAAAGAAATAACAAATCATTAAAAAAGAATACGTTTAATGATGAATGTATTATGTTGTTTATCAA
Source organism: Nicotiana glauca (assembly GCA_026770625.1). Lineage (NCBI taxonomy): Eukaryota > Viridiplantae > Streptophyta > Magnoliopsida > Solanales > Solanaceae > Nicotiana > Nicotiana glauca. Next base: position 83,943 of record MU774595.1, read on the forward strand.
AGTTAAAGAAGTGTAGCTCTCAAGATTGGCCTTCTCAATTGGATCGATTAGGGGTTTCAACCACACGTCAGCCTCACCTAATTTTCTCAAAAGATTACCATAACAGGGACCTCGATGATAACCTGTCTCATGGCTCCATCTCTACTTGAGGAACTAACCTCAGTTTGTTGAATAGTTGTTGGAGGAATTGTGGAAGGAGTCAAAACAGCTGGGGGAGGAATAATAGAAGGAGTCAAAATAGTTGGGGGATAAGCAGCAACGGTAACAGCCTCAAAAGACAAAGAAGGTATTGTAGGAGCAGATAAAGGAAAAGAAGCAAGGGGCGCTTCATTAGAAATTGGTTTAAAATTTTCACTACCAAACCCGCGGATAAAAAGCTGCTCAATAGAATCATGGGCGGCAGCAGGGGTATCATCATCAAGAATTACCAAAGAGGCTTAAACATGTGGGAGGAGTAGAACGAGGGGGCGATACTTTATCATCTGAAGTAATTCGTCTTCTAGCCCGTGGCCTTTTTATCAAAGAACCCCCATCTTGTTCTTCCTCCTCCATAGAGTCTTGACCGATAGTAGCTTTTCTTTTCGATGAAGAATCCAAAATTATTTCTTGAGTCCTTTCCAAAGAAATTGGGGAAGCTACGACAGCCTCAGCAGTAATACCTCGAATGGAAAATCCTAATAAAAAGAAGGATTAAAATAAATTCTGGTAGAAGCAATAAGAAAAGTTATAAAAACGACTCTTACCATGAGTTTTCACTTTCCAACCAAATTGTTGAGAGAGAGTTTTCCAAGATCTACCCTTCATCGAGGCAGCATTTAATAACTTCCCTACCCAAACATGGAAATTGGGAATTTCATCGACAATTCCCATGGTTGCTTAAAAAAAAGGAGGGAAATTAAAATGACAACCAACAGAACTAAGAAAAAGGTATGTGAAGGTTATTAAAAATAAAACTCACGTGCAAAATTCCACTTTTCAGAAAAGGGAATATTTTCATCACCCACTAAACCAACAGTTGGGGCAGCAACAAACCTGATATACCAACCACGGTCCTTATCGTCTTCTGGAATGACCAGAACTCTTTTGCTTCCTTCTACTAAAGTAAAAACTCCTTGGCAAAAGATCTAGGAGAGTAAAGGTGAATAAAATGGGATAAAGTAAAAGGCACACCAGCTATGTTGGTTAAGTGTCATAAACAAGCAACAGTCCTCCATACAATAGGGCCAATTTGCGCTAAACAGAAGTAAAAAAAATGACAGAATTCAAGGATAATAGGGTCAATAGCAGGTTTGAAACCCAACGTGAAAGGATATGTATAAATAAAAGAAAACCCAATTAAATAAGAGGTGATTCTTTCGCATTGGGAATTATAATAGGGAAGTCATGGCTCTAATGACAATCTTTACGAACTAAAGAAATCAGACCTTCAATAATCTAAGTTGGGTAGATGTCAGCACGATCTAAAGAAGACAGTTGGTTTCTGATAGATTCTCTATCATTAAAAAAAGATAGTTTAGCGGGGAAAATTTTATTTTGTGTGTCATAAAACTTACACTAGCTCTATGAGGTAACTTTTTGTCTCACAGTTTTTGTGCGGATGAAGACCCTAGATTACGATGTCTACCTCCTCTCCTGCTCCTAGTAGGAGCAAGACGAAGGTTATGTATAAACAAAAGAAAACCCAATTAAATAAGAGGTGATTCTTTCGCATTGGGAATCATAATAAGGAAGTCGTGGCTCCAATGACAATCTTTACGAACTAAAGAAATCAGACTTTCGGTAATCTGAGTTGGGTAGATGTCAGCACGATCTAAAGAAAACAGTTGGTTTCTGATAGATTCTCTATAATTATAAAAAAAATAGTTTAACGGGAAAAACAATTTACACTTGTTGTATGAGGTAACTTTTTGTCTTACAGTTTTGTGGACCCCGAATTCTATGGACCCAGAAGTATAAGATTGGGGTCCATAATTTTGTGAGACAAAAAAGAGCCTCATACAACTAGTGTCAGTTGTATGAGACACAAAATAAAACTTCTTATTTAACGGGAACAATCTCATCTACAGTAGGTTCACGAAGGGGCTCAGTGGGTTCTTTACCTCTAGACGAAGACCTTTGAGAAAGGGAGCCTATGATTCTAGAAGGTGGAGTAGAACTGGATGAAGGTAGAGAAGAACCTCGTGCGGATGAAGACACTTGATTACGAAGTCTACCTCCTCTCCTGCTCCTAGTAGGAGCAAGACGAAGGTTATCAACAATGGGGACTCTCCTAAGGTTAGGGTTTGACAAAGACATAATAGTACGAGGAAGAAGGAAACAAGAATGAATATTTGAGAACTTTATGTGAGAAAGACAAAAGTGAAAACTATATTTATACTCAGAAGCAACCGTCAAAGGAAAAGCTGTAATAATGAAAACGTCATGATGAGAACTGACGTTTGTAATTGGTGAAGCCGTGAAAAAGCCATAAAATTCTGAAAAGTCGCAGAACCAATCAGAAGATGCCACGTGTAGTGGGCATTAAATAGAAGTGACAAATGAAGCGTCAGTTCCAGAGGAGAACTAATGGCGGAAAATATTCCTGCTTTAATAAAATTCACTTCCCAAATATTCTATTGGTGAATACATGGCAAGTGCGGGGACTATCTATATTGGTAAAAAATAAGTTCATATATATCGAATTTAATGAATGATGATGTGTCATGACACGTAGACTGGTCAAAGGATGACGACCAACAAAGAATAGTTAAAGAAGCACGAGATACAACAGACACGAGCAGAGATTCAAGAGACTCTGTACCCGCACCTCTTTATGTTCAAAAGTCAAGATAAGAGAATGAACTTGACAACAAAAGTAGGAACGGATACAGTATTTAATAGACATTAAATACTGAGAACGTTAGAGAATCTGTATTGAATTACAATGATTATCATTTATAATGTAACATTAAATACTTTTAATTGTCTATAATGACCTTATTATGACAAAGGCAAAACGTATCACCTAGAAATAGCTATAAAAGGGGCAACCTGGTCATTTGTAAGGACACCAAATACTACTGAAATATACTGATTTACTTTGCTTTTTATTCAACTTTTATTTACATACATTATTTAAATTTCTATTTGATTATCAATAACTCGAGTTCTTTTAAAAATAAGCTTTGGCCAAAATCCCACTTTTTGGTTAGATAATTTCCCACCTCACTCTTTCTCTCTTTATTGGTGTGACTAAAGAAGTGAAAGAGAGAAAAGAGTCGTAGGCTCCAAATATGCTACTGGAGCATTTTTAACCTCCTCCTCTTATTTTCAAACTTTGGCTTCAAGTAAGATCTTTCTCCAAAGATCTCCGCCATAGTATAAGCACAATAGGCATAAGGCTATTGCCAACTACTGCCCACCAATGAGTTGGACCCCACATGTTAAATATAAAGCGAGAGTTTATTTTGAAATATATATGTAACTCTATCGATAATATTTATATTTTGTACATATGCAGTGTTCGATCCAAAACTTTACTTTTTGTCGAATTCGCGAATTTGTAGTTAAATCCCTCGGTATTTTGCAAGAAAGATGGGAAAGCAATTATTGGAAGCTGTTATACAGAAGACTTATCATTAGTTTGTTATCCTTGATTACTCTTTCAAACAGAATTTTAAAAAGTTTCGTTTATATTTGTTTATGAGTTTTTAATCCTTTTCATATGGTTGTATGCTAATTTGTTTATTTTTTCTATTCAATATATATCAATTACACGATTATACCATACCATCGGACCAAAAAAAGTTCAAAACCATAAGATTTCTATTATAATTCAAGACGAAATACCACCTTCTCTTTCCCTTTTACGACTTTTCCATTCTTCGAAAAAATAAATAGTTAATGAAAAAAGGAAACATATCAAATAAAAATGTAATGTTCTTAATACAGCAAATAATTCAATACAGCCTGTTTGGATAACTGGATCAGCTAAAGTAATTTTGATTATGTCAAATATCAATTATTAAAGGATTAGTTTAATTCATACACACAAGAAAAATAATTTCTTTTATCATAAAAAGTAGGTATGATAATAAATAAATTTATTAACCTTTCAGAGTGGAAGTCCACCACAACTCCAAATAAAAAAACATGACGCTTTCCGTTCCATTTAGTATGAGGTTGACAACTTAAAATATTAAAATCACATAAAGACAAACTTAGAGAGAGGTGAATGAAAGAAGATAAATGGAGAATGCCACAATTCCATATTTCTATTAGCTTATTTGGAGATATTTTTGGAAAAGATTAAGAATTGGATAGACCTTGTAAGCATATAAATTTTATTAAAATTAAATTCATGAAATAATTTGGATTATATTTTAAATTCAAGATATATTGGTCCAAATAAATATTATGGGCTAATATAATGGAATTATATAAATAAGTCCAATATATATGAGTTAAATAAATAAGTCTTAATCCATTGGGCTAGCCCATTTATTTGGGCTAAAGTGATGAGCCCACTTCATTAAGCCCAAGATGTCATCTTTCTAGAGACCCAATTTGGTGCCACGTGTCAAATGACGTGGCCCGCCAAGTCAAACGGAAGAGCCAATGGGATCATGCCACGTGTCAAAATGACAAGGCATGCCAAGTCACACTAAAATGCCAATGAAATCGCGTCACGTGTGCAAGTGACATGTTCTGGCCAATCAAATGCGGCCATGTCACACTTCAATTTGATTGATCGAAAAGAGTTTGTTCTCATCATAACTCTTCCCTTCCACAACTATAAATCGGGGTCTTCATAACTCAGAAAAGACACCAGAATTAAGAACAAAAAGCAAGCAGAGAGCTCGTGGATCAAACACCGTAGATTTCTCTACAAGCTACAAGTTCAAGCACTCAAGCTACCAGTTCAAGTTCAAGTTCAAGTTAAAAAACGAAGCCAAATCAAATGCCAAGGCGTTCAAGATCAAATTACTTGTTCGTGATCAAACACAAATTCAAGTTCAAGGAGGAGATTCAAGATCAAGCTTTACAAGCCCTTGAATCAAATCAAAATCAAGTTCATCAATATACTTTATATTCTTGAAGAATCAGAGGAATACCATAGAGATTGTAACACTTTCATTTATTGAAATCAAATACTACATTTGTTACACAATTTTCCAGTCTTGATTATTTATTTTCTCGACGCGAAAATGTGTTGTTACAAATTTCTGGCACGCCCGGTGGGACAATCTCTACCTCTCATCTCTTCAAATTACCAAATTTCAAGAACACAGAAATGTCTCATAAGAAGATCAACTTCAAACTCGCTACTGCTAAGGCTACGGATTCCAAGTTTTCATCTGATGTGGAAAACTTGTTGGATGCTACTGTGAAAAGCGTAGGACCTGTCACTAGGAACAAAGCAAACTTGCTGGGATAAAAAGCATTTCAAATGCCATCTGCATCCGTTCCTATCTTTGATCTTCAATCCTCAAAGGGGGCAAGATTCTTCCAACTGAATTGGAAGAATGAGCGAACATTGCTGAAATTGTTGATCTAAGAACACTATCACACAGGGTGATGATAATGTCTTGATCACTGGATCTACTCCAAGCACTCCACGTGAGTTGTTCCACTCAAAGTACGGTATAAGAGAAAATCCGTGCTTTGCTCCACCATCCACGACGGTTATCCAAGCAATGGTGACTAATACCTCAACTGTTAAAGAACAACTCATAAATTTAACAAAGGCAATTGAAGGGTTAACGAAGCATATGCAAGATCAAGATAATCAAATTGTCAAGCTGACAGATAGAGTTGAAAGCATGATGGAGGGAGATTCAAGCCATGCACCTGGAAAGCTACCAATGATGCAGGATAAGGGAGACTCATCTGCAAGGCAGACAACAACTCCTAAAGAATTTCAGATTTCATCCGACGGGGTTATTCCCATTGATCAATTGAAGGACTTCATTATGGGAACCATCAAAGACAAGTACGATGTTGCTGCCAAGTCTTCTCTCGCATATGCAAAGCCATATACTGCGAGAATTGATACTTTGAAGATGCCCACAGGTTATCAACCCCCAAAGTTTCAACAATTTGACGGTAAAGGGAATCCAAAGCAACACATTGCACACTTTGTTGAAACTTGTAATAATGCTGGAACCTATGGAGATTATCTTGTCAAGCAGTTTGTCCGTTCCTTAAAAGGAAATGCTTTTGATTGGTACACTGATCTTGAGGCTGGTTTCATCGATAGCTGGGAGCAACTTGAACATGAATTTCTCAACCGCTTCTATAGCACAAGGCGAACCGTAAGCATGGTTGAACTCACAAACACACGTCAATGGAAAGATGAACCAGTTTTCGATTTCATCAATCGATGGAGGAATGCGAGCCTCAATTATAAAGACAGACTTAGTGAAGCTTCTGGAATAGAAATGTGTATCCAAGGAATACACTGGGGACTTCGCTACATCCTACAGGGTATCAAGCCTAAGCCTTTTGAAGAATTGGCTACACGTGCCCATGATATGGAGCTAAGTATGTATTCAAGTGGAAATCAAGGGCCACCTATTTATGAACCTTGCAAGGTGAAGGACAAACAAGAAATAAAAAAAGGAGGCAAGTTTTTACCAAAGTCTGAGAGCAAGGAATCAATGAATGTTAATGACTTGCCACTACAAAAGTGAGTAAGAAACAAAGTGTGAAGACAACATCCTTACAGGATAAAGTTGGTCGAAAGCTAACTCTGAAGGAAATGCAAGCGAAAGACTATCCATTTTTAGACTCCGATGTCCCAGCAATTTTTGAAGAGCTCCTTGAGTTGAAACTCATTGAGTTACCGAAAATGAAGCGGCCAGATGAAGCTGGTAAGACTAATGAACCAAATTATTGCAAGTACCATCGGTTGCTTGGCCACCCTATTGAAAAGTGCTTTGTGTTCAAGGAGAAAGTCATGGACTTGGCCGCTGAAGGAAAAATCTTGTTTGAGGATGAGAAAAATAGTTCGAATCAAGTCTCTTTCGCTTTTGGTTCACTTGATCCCATTATCCTTTGCAATTTTATTGAAGTACATGAATGTGATGACATCCAAACTGCATCATCACCAAATATGATTAAATTTGAACCTATCAATGTGAGCAAACCATTGCTTCCCACTGTGGCGTATAAACCAATAGTGGAGGAAAGATCTTAAGAGAAAAGTGAATCACGTGATGATCAAACTGATGATGAAGGTTGGATTCTTGTGACTCGGCAGAGACACTGCAAGACAAATTCACAAAGGGAGTCAAATAAGCAGTTGACTAGGGTAAAAATGGTAAAAATACCCAAGAAGAAAATAATAAAGAAGAACTGGAAGAAAACAAAAATGGCGGAGAATCATTATCAAAGGCTACGTCGTCCAGTGACATTGGAGGAATTCCTGCCAATCTGGTTACACCCGCAAACTTCCTGTGAATATATCAAGGCCTCATGTTGTAAGATAGGTGAAGAAGAAACAAATAAAGAGGATCCATCATTGCTGCCACCTCCCCTGCCTGAAAAACTCACTGGGAATTCTGAAGAAGTGGACGTTTGTGATGCAAAAATCACATTTACTGATAATGATCTTTTGCTTGGTGAAACATACCATAATCTCCCCCTATTTATGGTTGGCTTTGTGCGAGAACAGAGAATAAGTAGAATCTTGATAGATGATGGATATGGTGTCAATATTCTCCCAATTTGTACTGTCAAAGAGCTCGGCATACCAACTGATGAACTATGTGAAAGTCGTGTGATGATCCAAAGATTCAATCAAGGGGGCAAAGAGTTGTAGGGGCTATCAAATTGAAAATACATATGGGAGATTTGCATTCGAGTGCATGGATGCACGTGATCGATGCAAAAACCTCATATAATATCTTGTTAGGAAGGCCATGGCTACACGGGAACAAAGTGGTTTCATCCTCTTACCATTAGTGCTTGAAATACTGCGAAGGTGGGGTCGAAAAGAAGATAATTGCCGATGATAAGCCCTTTACCGAGGCTGAATCATACTTTGCCGATGCAAAATTCTACTTAAAGAATTACATCTCAAAGGAGGTTAAGGTTGATGATGTGATATTGACCAAAAGTGTTGCAAAGAAGGTTGATGCAACAACTAGCAAGGAAAATATTACAGTTGAAGAAGATCAAGTGTTACAAATTTCTAACAACAAATTTTCGCGTCGAGAAAATAAATAATCAAGATTGGAAAATTGCGTAACAAATGTAGTATTTGATTTCAATAAATGAAAGTGTTACAATCTCTATGGTATTCCTCTGATTCTTCAAGAATATAAAGTATATTGATGAACTTGATTTTGATTTGATTCAAGGGCTTGTAAAGCTTGATCTTGAATCTCCTCCTTGAACTTGAATTTGTGTTTGAGCACGAACAAGTAATTTGATCTTGAACGCCTTGGTATTTGATTTGGCTTCGTTTTTTATCTTGAACTTGAACTGGTAGCTTGAGTGCTTGAACTTGTAGCTAGTAGAGAAATCTACGGTGTTTGATCTACGAGCTCTCTGCTTGCTTTTTGTTCTTAATTCTGGTGTCTTTTCTGAGGTATGAAGACCCTTATTTATAGTTGTGGAAGGGAAGAGTTATGATGAGAACAAACTATTTTCGACCAATCAAATTCAAGTGTGACATGGCCGCATTTGATTGGCCAGAACATGTCACTTGCACACGTGGCGCGATTTCATTGGCATTTTAGTATGACTTGGCATGCCTTGTCATTTTGACACGTGGCATGATCCCATTGGCTCTTCCGTTTGACTTGGCGCGCCACGTCATTTGACACGTGGCGCCAAATTGGGCCTCTAGGAAGATGACATCTTGGGCTTAATGAAGTGGGCTCATCACTTTAGCCCAATTAAATGGGCTAGCCCAATGGATTAAGACTTATTTATTTAACTCATATATATTGGACTTATTTATATAATTCCATTATATTAGCCCATAATATTTATTTAGACCGATATATCTTGAATTTAAAATATAATCCAAATTATTTCATGGATTTAATTTTAATAAAATTTATATGCTTATAGACCTATCATGGGATTTTTGTGCCCCATGTAGAAACGTGAACTTGCACCAAAGAGATCTTTTACAAATTTAGAGTCCGTTTGGCCGTGAAATTTTTTTCACTCTTGTCGAAATTAGTGTATGACCTTAAAACCTTTTGAAAATTTTAAAAACTTCAAAAAACTATTTTTCAAATTCTCACTTAAATACACTCACAAAAATTTAAAAATAACTGATAATTATATTCATGTCCAAATATAACTGTAATTTCAAATTCCATTTTCACTTGAATTTTTTCTTTTTTACTTTTTTTTTTTTGAAATTTTACAATTCTTATATCCAAACGGACACTTATTTTATTTAAATTATAATAGGTTCTATTGACTTATTTCCACTGCTGTTTTGGATTAAGCGTGTGTGCTCCTTAATTACTTAGGTCCTATCTGTCTATAGATTTTTTTTCGTTTTTCTGCTTTTTTTTTTCTTTTCAAAAACGTATTTGTCCATGAATTTTTGTAAGATTTTGGAAATTCTTAAGAAATGAGTTTTTCAAATATGAAATAGTGGTTTTGATAACTTTTTCAAATTTTTTGGAAAAACTTTTTTTCCCACTCATAAAATTATAATATTTTTTCAACTGAAATGTATGTCCAAACATAATTTTAAATTCTAAATACAAATTTTCAACTATTTCTTTTTCGAAAATTATAATTTTATAATTTTTTTTGAACCCTTCATTTTAATTGTGAAAGGCAAAAACCTCACTAGTTGATCTAGCTCTCAACCTGTTCATTCACGATAATTAATGAATATTTAGCTAACTTTTTACACCTCAATTAATATTAGTAAAGAAAATAATTAGACACGGCCGCAGTTCTTTGTTAAATTCCTCGTGTATGTTTCCTATATAAAGATTTTTCTACGATAAAAACAAGAACTTGATAGGCTCTTTATTTTTATTGAATTTATTCACCTCGTGAATTTAAATTAGTGGTCCAATAAATTTTAGACGAGGCATGGTTAAAGGAAAAAAAAATAGAATAGTTTTTATCTTAACAACTTGTTTGGATAGTTGTTACATGTTGTATTGTATCGTATTGTTACATTAATATAATAGGAGTATTAGTTTTGAGTGTTATTAAATTTTATTGTGCCGCATCGCTAAACTAACGTTACAGGACAATGAAAAGCGTCACTTTATGGAACAACTTATTTGGTGGTCGCATCGTTACCTTATTTTTTCCCTCTCATATTGGCCTTCTTTATTCTTAAATAATCCCATTTTATTCTTTACGGTTCCTTTTTATATAATAATTCTACCTCGTATCTTACTTGTTATTTGTAAGAATGTAAGTTTATTCTTCATATTGTTGGTACATGACATTATAAAACAACGGTAAACAATATAATCTATCCAAGCATTGTATACATCAAAACGATATAGTACAATACAATACAATACAATATTATACGATACATTATGAAATGATATATAACAACCATCCAAACAAGCTATAATAATCTTGTTTAACCAAAAAATAGAATTTTAGTTAAAGTTAGAATTTAGAAGAACATGTGTTACTAATAATCGAAGAAATGCAAAGAATAGAAGTAATTAGGGAGAGCGAAATGATAATTGAAAGAACTGAATGAATTAAAGTATTATTCTCCAATATTTCGTGTGAACAACTGATCATATATCTCCCTTTTTATAGCTCCTTTTGAAGATATCTGTTTATTCCAATTATAATGAGGCTATTATGAGACATTAAATGTACTAAATGCACCGTTACACAATCATTACATAGGAATATCTTCTCTTACGTATTCAGTACTTATTGCTCTTTAAATGTTGCATCTGCACTCCTTTCTATAGCCAGATTTGTCATACCTCCTTTTTAACTACACCCCTGTAAGGGCATAAAAAAGTTTTTTCAATTAAAGGACAATTGAAACGGAATTTATTATTAGAAGATTCAGAGTCGCCACTTGGGAGATTTATGGTGTCCCAAGTCACCGGTTGAATTCGAATCGAGGAAAAGAATGACTCTATTTAACAGTCCGCGAACCAGAAATCCGAGTAAGGAATTTTGTTAACCCGGGAGAAGGTGTTACGCATTCCTGAGTTCCGTGGTTCTAGCACGGTCGCTCAACTGTCATATTCGACTTAAATTATCTGATTTTAAACAATTATGAACCTATGTGCGACTTTTAACTTTAATCGTTTTTATTCGTTTTTTAAGAGAATTGCAACGCCATTAAAACACGTTTCGAACCACATCACATAAATGCACCCGTGGCTTTGGACATATTTTAACATCGTTGAGATTTGGATTTGGGTCATATAAATGCGTACCCGAATTTAAGAAGGTAATATTGTTAACTAACGTGCCTAAAGTAATTTCATATTTGTAATTTTGCGAAGGCCGTGGAATTTAGCTAATGGCACGCCTCGGAATCTAAGGATTAATAGAACTAATTAAAAAATGAGGGTCATGCAATTATTATTTTTGTTTGGCCCGATACACCTCAATTTATTCTAACTAAAAGGATTTAGCTAAATCGAACTACATAGGGGATGGAATAAGAGTCTCAAGTTCAAAGAGAGTAAAACCATGCTAACAGAACGTGTTAAGTTGAATTGATTAAAAGGATCCAAGCAGATCACGGACCCGTCGCTCTCATAACTACGTTGCCCAAACCCACAAATGGGCTCCAATGAAGCCCGAAACTGGGTTGTACCCAGCCAGAGCGGCTCTGCACAAATGGGCCAATGTTACAGCCCAATTTTCAAAGCCAAGTTTTTGTGCACAATCAACCATCAGACCATCAATTAGAGCTTTGTGAGATACTAAATTAAGCTAACAATTTCCATCTTTAAATTGCTGATTATTCAAATTAAAGCACTTAAGCTTGAATCTCTGACTTTCTAACGTGATTTGGGCCAAATCCTACTTTAGACTCACATGACCTCATTACTTAGGAAAATGAACATTGGGCCCAGGGGAGTCCAGATCGTAATTCAACGACCTGTTGCTGGGACGAGTGACTCGAGATCGAGTCCTCCCAGAAGCACGCAACTCAAACTTAAATCTTTCATTCACATCAATAGACCAATTTCAGACTACAAGATTTGATTACATTTCACAATGTATTAAGCACTAAACCGATTTATGCTAAATATTTAAACAAGACTAACAGGCAAATCGAATCACTTTCCATACAAGCTCACGATTCATAACACAGAACGACTCATTTTGGGCCAAATGATACGTCTTAATGTTTTAAAATACAGACTGCACATCATTCAGTTTGTCTCCAACTTATACTTATCATAATAATTATTTCAACACAATATCAACACCAAACAAAGCCCCTATTTGAAACTAAAAATAAAACTCAAATGCTTGAATAAGTCTATTGTTGCAGTACTTTATCAGTCCCATAGTACCATACAATAAGAAGGACTAAGTCATTAAAACACAGAATAAAAAAAAAAGACATAGCTGAAACATGTATAACAGAATCTATGCTTTTAAAATTTTTTATTTTTCATTTCATTCTTCATGTCCAACTTCACAATCAATAGAGCTTAAATGTGTACTTGGCAAACAAAATAACAGAGAGATGAGAGGATCAACAGTAATCAGCACTAGCAATCAGCAACAATACAAGCAATGGAACAACAAATCAGTATCAAGCAGCCCAGATTCGAATTGAAATCAAACCCCAAATACCAAACTCAACTCAGGACCAAAACAAAACTCAAACTAAGACATCTTGAGACCCCAAATGGTTAAAATGTTCTCCAGAGATTAAATAATAACCAAATTGCAGAAAAATGATCAATAGAATAGTAAAAATGCCGCCATTTGATTTTCTGAAATTCTTTAGCCTTTTTTCTTTTAAAATTCAAACCATTTTTAAAGCTCCAAATCATTCACAAATGCTTCAGAGGTTAAGAACTTCAAGAATCAGAGAGGAATTTCAATAGAACAGTGTTTTTCTCCCCAAATTCTAGCCGACTGTTTTTATATTTTTAGCTCTTAAATTCTCTCAGTCTTCAGACTAAATCTCTCTGTCTGTTCTCCCTCCCTTCAGAATACTAAAATTGTCCCTTATATCTCTCTCTCTGCCTCAACCTTTCTGATTTTCAACCTTTTAAAATAAGCACTAAGCCAGTGTTTTCTCCATTATCAATTATCTTTCATTTTTAAATCCTTTCCATTCAATCAACCTTATTAGTGCCACACTAACCTAGTGCTATTATTAAAACCAGCAGTGCACCACCAGCATTTTTAGTGGCCTCCTAATTTAATTACTAGCAGACCCCTAAGTTCTTTGTTCAAAACTAGCCCCTGACACTCTTTAAAGCTTTTCAATTGTGACAAACATCAAGCCATTCCACTAATTTCACCAATCAGATCAAAAATTAAACAAACGACACTTAAAATTGACTCCCTAACTGACCATGAATTCCACATTCTCAAAACTAAAACTTATTTTTCATACTATCTAACAGTCTAAATACTAACCCACTTCGTGCAAACATGAAGGCAATTAAATGATTGAAATAAATTTACAACAACACAAATAGGGACTATCACACTGATAACAAAACATTAAGCATTATAGACTAGATTAATAATATATACAAACCATGAATCAAGGAAATTAATAAATCAAACATTAAGGAAAACCTAATCACTTTCTGATTTCAACTTGAATTATTTTTAATTACTCACTCAATATTAAATTCTTCATTGTAAACCATCAACCAGACATGGGCTTAAAAGCGAACAGACCCATTAATGGACTAAGTCCATGGAACAACAAAATCAGCTAATAACGCATTCCAAATAATTAAAAAAAATAAACAGAAAAGAGTAGGAGATGAAGAACGATCAAGAAGGATGCAAGAAAACAAGAAAAATGAAAGCAAATGAAATTGGAAATACCTAATCACTGGGCAAGTCTTAAACTCATCTTTAACCTCTTGATTTTGACCGAAAGGGGACTCAATCATGTGTTCTCAGACGAAAACACATGACCAAGATCCATTTCGGTCTTAATCAACTTCCAATCTACCGACTTTAGGGTTTTGTCACCATTAGGTCTAATCTCTGATTTAAGATTCGACGAGTTCAAGGAGTATTTGAGGAAATCTGAGTAAGGTTTTGGGAAGAGGGGGTCCTAGTGGTCACGGGGTGTTGATTTGGGACGATTTGGAGTCAGCGCCGCCACCAGAAGGTGGTGGGAGAATGGTGGCGGCTACTAGGTTTCATGGCTAAGATTCCATATTCAACACGTTCTAGGGGTGTTCGAAGGAAACGGAGTTGGTATTTACGATGAGGAGGTACTGGTGGTTCAGGGGTGTAATTTTGGTGGCCATCAGAGGTGGTGCCACCGGACATAACGGAGGGACTGTTAGGTTTTTGAAGATTCAATGGTGTATATTTGGGGCTGATTGGATGCCGGTCGCCGGTGGAGGTGATTTTCGATCGGCGGTTTACGGCGGAGGACGGTGGCGTTAGGCGACGTTACTTACGGTCTCTAAGAGACGGGGAAGGGAAGGGGTTCTGAGGGGGAGACCTAAGGGGTTTGAGTATATTAAATTAACCAATTAATTAGGGTCGTTTGATGAATGAGATCCAATGGCTCTGATTGATTGGTTAATTAAAACGGGGTCGTTTGGTTACAGGGATGCTGGACCGGTTCAGGGAATGGTCGGGTCGGGTTATGGGATGACATTTTGACCGTTTGATCAGACTAATTCAACGGCTTGGATCAAATGAACCCAAACGACGTCGTTTTAGTGGGTGTGGAGACGGGCTGAATTGGGTCGGGTATCTGATGGGTTTTGGGTGTTGAATGTTTGGGCTTTGAGAATTTTACAAGTACTTGGCCCAAATCAGAATTTCCTTACTTATTTCCTTTTTCTTTTCAATTTTCTCTTTTAATTAAAATAAAAATACAAACCTAAATTGATCCTTGACCAAATTATCCAAAACATATATTAATTAACTCTAAATAGTAATTATCACGAAAATAATTAAATACCAAATCACACAATTAAACACTAAGATGCACAGTGCGTTATTTTTGTGATTTTTATTTTTCCTGTAAAAATAAGTAATTTACTACTTAACTCAAGAATTGTAAAACTAAATCCTAAATGCAATTGAAACGTATTTTTGTATTTTTTATTAATTTAATAAATAAACATGCATACACAAATGCAAATAATAGCTGAAAAATATCATGAAAATTAATAGAATTGCACACAAGGAAAACTTATTTTATTTTGAATTTTTGGGAGTGATTCGTGTGAGGCAAAAATCACATGCTCACAAGATTCATTCCCTTTGATTCTTGAATATAAATGGCTTAAATAGGTACGGGCGCTGTGTTACTTAACCGATGTCCCGTGCCTCTCCATCTTCTTTGCATGTATTTATTGCAACCCCTGTCTCGTGACTAATCATAATTCTTTGGCCGTTTGACGAATCCATGTGTCTTGACACGTCATCTTTATATATAAATAAAAGTTCCCCAATACAGATAGTCCCCTCCACTTTCCATTTATTCATCAGTTTGAATATTTGGGAAGTGGATTCCATTAAAGGAGAATTTTTGTCACCATTTAATGCTCTGACAGAGTTGACGCTTAACTTGTTACTTCCATTTCATGCGCTGAACACATGTCATCTTCTTATTGGTCTTACAATTGTGCAGCACTTTCTTAGGCTTTCTTTTTCGGCTTCCCTGTTCACGAAGTGTCAGTTATCATTATTATGGACTTTCTATCACCGCACTCTTTCCTTCTGACGGTTGCTCACTAGTATAAATATAGCTTCTATCCTTGTCTTTTACCGCATAAAGCGTATTGAACACTTTAATTTTTCAAATCTTTTATTCACTTCTTCTTTACTCCAATCTTCTTCGTCATGGCTTCTCCAAACACTAACCCTAGGAGAACTCCTATTTTAGATAACTTCCCCAACGCCCCCGTTAGGCATAGAAGAGGGGGTGGTGGTAGGCTTCGCAGTCTAGGATCTGTTCATGGTGGTAGCTCATCTACGTCGTCTTCCAGTTCTGGCCCCTCTTCTGGAACTAGGGGTTCACATTCTCAAAGATTTTCTTCCAGAAGCAAAGAACCTTCCAAGCCTTTATGCGAACCTTTAGTAGAAGAAATAGTTCCAACGGACCTATGTTTTTATCACGATGGGGAATCTCTCAGGACCCAAGTGGCCTCTTTAGATCGAGTCGATGCTTCCCTTAATCCCCATAATTTGCAAAGATTGTCATTGGGATGATGATTTTCCCATTATTATTCCTAATCCAAATCAAAGAATTACTTTTTATATCATTGGATTTTCTTTTGTTTATACGTACCCTTTTACTCTAGGGTTTAAACCATTCATTGATCCAGTTATTCTAGATTTTTGTCGCTTTTTTAATGTCAGTTTAGGTCAAATTGGACCAATTGTTTGGAGGACTGTCGCTTGCTTGAGGCATCTCAGCAATTTGGCAGATGTTGTCTTTACTTTACCCATCTAATTCATCTCTATTCCCCTAGGCTTTTTCGCAATGGCGTTTTTACTTTAGCAGCCAGGAGTAAAAAGGTCTTAGTAAGTCCCGAAGATGATAAAGACTGTGGCTGGTATGCTCGGTTTGTTGCTGCTCCCACTGCTGGTTTAGTGGGTAATGATAATGTTCCCATCCCTGAAAAGTGGAACTTTGCTCGTAAGTTTGATGTCTTTTTTGTACTTTTCTCACACCTTTTCTTCCGTACCTTTTCTTCTTTAATGCCACCCCTCCCCCTTCAGAAACTATGGGAGTTGTGGAAACTGTGTCCAACTTTCATAGCTGGGTAGACAAATTGTTGAAGATCGCTCGAATGGACGGTCGTTCCTGGAAAAGTCTTTCCAACCGTTATGGTTGGAAAGTAAAAACTCATGGTAAGGGTTTATATTTCATTTTTCCCATATATGAATACTTTCATTTAGTATTTTAACTTGACATCCTTCTTTTTATCAGGATTTTCCATTCGAGGGGATACTGCTGACGCAGTCGTGGCCTTCCGCGCCTCTTTTGGCGACTTCTCAAAAAGAACTCGAGAGTTAGTCTTGTCTTAGGTTTGTTGATACACAATTTTTACCTAGATAACTTTTATACTTAAAATACTTTCAAAATAACATATATATATATATATATATATATATATATATATATATATATATATGCATACCCAAGTATTTTTGTATTTTTCTAAAATTTTTAAAAGATTTTCAAAACCAATTTATTGATTATTTTAATACTACAAAATTTAATAAGTATTTCCAAAATTATCGTTTTTGGTGAATAACTTATTTTATTCTTATATTTACACCAAAATACATTTAAATTGATTTTTTGCATATTTTTTACAAATTTATTTGGTATTTAAAAGCTAAATTGCATGTAATTGCAATTATAGCCTATTTTACAATTAACAGCATTTCATAATTATCAAATTATTTCCAGTATTTTTAAATTAATACTTATACATTATTAATTAGTTTAGTACTTTTAATTTGTTTTAAAAATCATTTTAACTATTTTACAAAATAAAAAGGAAAAACCGGCTATTTAAAATTTAGCCTCATTTCATTGCAATTATAGCCCATTCGGATTTCAATTTTAGCCCTCAATTTACCCATTCCTAACCCCAATTGGACCGATCCATA
This sequence comes from Nicotiana glauca, assembly GCA_026770625.1. Lineage (NCBI taxonomy): Eukaryota > Viridiplantae > Streptophyta > Magnoliopsida > Solanales > Solanaceae > Nicotiana > Nicotiana glauca. The sequence goes on from MU774595.1 coordinate 101,709, forward strand.
TTTCAATTAATCAACCCGGCCTAGCTCCGATTTAATCTGAGCCGTTAATCAAATGAGATCAACGACCCAGATTTGATTTCCTTAATTAAAATCCAATTACCTCCCCCAAGCCCCTCATTTCCGAGACGGTCTATCTCTCTCTCTCTCTATATATATATTGACTCTCCCTCTCCCTTCTCTCTAGAACCTTCTGGTTCTCTTCTCCTCCGATGAACTCACCGCCTCTCCGGCCACCTCCAGCCTCACCTCTTTCGACCACCAGTCGCCGTGAAGCCTTATTGTGATGACCCGGCCCGTCGTCACGTGAGTTACCGCCCCATTTCCCCTTATTGTGTTGTTTCATGTTCTATATCAGTATTAGAGTCTATCGGGTGAATTTGGACTGATTCTGGTTGAAAATAAGGCATATAGCCTCTTAGAAGGGAGTTTGTTTAAGAAAAGTCAACCTGAAGTTGACTATGTGGTTAGAGGGCTCAGATGTAAATTCCGGTGGTTCAGTTACCTTCGGGAGGTGATTTGTGACTTAGGGGAGCGATCAGAATTGAATTTGGAGGTCCGGTGTAGAAATAGGCTTGAATTGGCGAAGTTGGAATTTTGGCGGAATCCGGTGGATAGGTGAGATTTTGATCCGGGAGTCGGAATGGAATTCCTATAGTTGTAGTAGCTTCGTTAGGTGATTTTGGATATGTCTGCAAATTTTCAGGTCATTCGGACATCATTTGGTCGGGTTTTT
>MU774597.1:4968-17841 GCA_026770625.1 Nicotiana glauca
GTTTTCAGGCCTCGTGTGTGATGTGCGAAAGCTTTCAGGCCTATTGATATTGCGCTTGGGCTTTAGGAGCCCCTCCGGAGTCTGTACACACCCCCAGTGAGCGCAGGGTACCCAGGTGAGTTGGGAGTGGGCCCGAGAGGCCGTTGTTTGTGTCTGGTGAGTTGGGAGTGAGCCCGAGGGGCTGATGTTGTGTGCTGGTGAGTTGGGAGTGAGCCCGTGTGGCTGATACTATACTGAGAGTTTGATATTGAGCCCGAGGGGCAAACTTTTGATTGTTCCTAAATTGTTGAAATTGTTGTTTCCACTATTTTAAAAAGAGAATGAACTGATACCTTATGGTTTTTATGGTATAATTGATTTTACTGCTTGAGATAGCATTATATTTCAGATATTTTTATAAAGGATTTTCATGGAACTACTGATTCTCGTAAGAGTTGTATCGTACTTTATAGCATGATGTAGTGCTTTTACGTGATTTCTTGCCTCTCAGCATTATTTACTCTTATTACCACTGAGTTGGAAGTACTCACTCTACTCCCTGCACCTCGCGTGCAGTTGCAGGTATTGATCACTCGGTTGCAGGTTGTTAGCAGATTGAAGGTATTTCTATTGTAGCCGAGCAAGGTGACCGCCAGCGTTCGCGGCACCGGATTTCATCTTGAACTTTAGATTTCATTTTATATATATAGTTGACTCTGTAGTTGTGTTCCTACATCTTAGATGCTCGTGACTTGTGACACCCCGGTCGAGCTGAGTTGGGTTGTATATATATATTGTTAATCAACATCATTTAAGCTGCATTTTTGTTCGTTATGTTTAAGAATTGTTAGAAAGGCAATTTGGGTTAGTTGGCTGGCCTTGTCTTCACGAGAGGCGCCATCACGACCAGGTTTGGGAATTTGGGTCGTGACACAATCTGGGGGATGCGGATGACATTCGGGAAACTAAAATAAGCGTCCACATTGAACCAAACATCAGGGAAGAATTAATCAAAGCACTTATTGAGTTCAGATGTTTTTGCATGGCCATATGACGACATGCCGGGTTTGAGCACTGACTTAGTGGTTCACAAATTGCCCACTGACCCGGCATGCCCTCCCGTCAAGCAGAAATTGAGGAAGTTCAAACCAACATGAGTGTGAAGATTAAGGAAGAAGTAACCAAACAGCTGAATGCAAAGGTTATTCGAGTTACTCGATATCCTAGTTGGTTGGCTAATATGGTGCCAGTGCCGAAGAAAGATGGAAAAATCAGGGTATGTGTTGATTATCGCAATCTGAACAGAGCTAGCCCAAAGGATAACTTCCCGTTACCCAACATCCATATCTTGATCGATAATTGAGCCAAATGTGAGATTGGGTCTTTTGTGGATTGTTATGCTGGGTATCATCAGATTTTGATGGACGAGGAAGATGCAGAGAAGACGGCTTTCATCACGCCGTGGGGAACTTATTGCTATCGGGTAATGCCATTTGGTTTGAAGAATGCTGGAGCAACATATATGAGGGCAATGACTACTGTGTTTCATGATATGATACACAAAGAGATTGAGGTATACGTGGATGATGTGATTATAAAATCCAAGCATCAGGCAGACCACGTAGGAGACCTAAGGAAGTTTTTCCAAAGACTTCGAAGGTACGACATTAAGCTCAACCCTGCTAAATGTGCATTTGGTGTTCCATCGGGAAAGCTGTTGGGATTCATAGTAAGTCGGCGAGGCATTGAGTTAGACCCATCAAAGATCAAATCCATTCAAGAATTGCCACCTCCAAAGAACAAAACCGAAGTGATAAGTTTGTTGGGAAGGTTGAATTATATCAGCAGGTTTATCGCTCAACTCACCGCGACTTATGAATGCATTTTTCGGTTACTGAAGAAAGATGTTGCAATAGAATGGATGGAAGAATGTCATGAGGCATTTGACCAGATAAAAAGGTATTTATCGAAGCCACCTTTGTTGGTTCCACCCGAGCCAGGAAGACCGTTGATTCTCTATATAACTGTCCTGGAGAATTCATTTGGTTGTGTACTGGGGCAACATGACATCAGAGGAAGAAAGGAGCAGGCCATCTATTATCTCAGCAAGAAGTTTACGGTTTATGAGGTTAAGTACACTCAACTTGAGAGGACATGTTGCGCCCTAACTTGGGTGGCACAGAAGTTGAAGCATTATTTGTCATCTTATACTACTTACCTCATATCTCGTCTGGACCCATTGAAATATATTTTCCAGAAGCCTATGCCCACAGGGAGATTGGCGAAGTGGCAGATTTTGCTTACGGAGTTCGACATTGTTTACGTGACTCGGAATGCGATGAAAGCACAGGCGTTGGCGGATCACTTGGCCGAGAATCCGATCGATGAAGAATATGAGCCATTGAGGACGTATTTTCCTGATGAAGAAGCGATGCATGTCGACGAGCTGGAGTTGACTGAAGAACCAGGATGGAAGCTTTTCTTTGATGGAGCTGCAAATGCGAAGGGAGTCGGAATAGGAGCAGTACTTATTTCCGAAACAGGGCATCACTATCCTATTACGGCTCAGCTACGATTCTATTGTACCAACAACATGGCTGAGTATAAGGCATGCATTTTAGGCTTACGATTAGCTACGGACATGGATGTCCAGGATGTTTTGGTCTTCGGAGACTCGGACCTCCTGGTACATGAGATTCAAGGTGAATGGGAAACACGGGATTTGAAGCTCATACCGTTTCGACAATACTTGCACGATCTATGTCAACGGTTTCGATCAGTGGAGTTTCGGCACATCTCAAGAGTTCATAATGAGGTTGCCGATGCTTTGGCCACCTTGGCATAAATGTTGCTCCATCCGGATAAAATCCATGTTGATCCGTTGCACATTTAGGTTCACGATCAGCATGCTTATTGTAACATGATATAGGAAGAACTAGATGGCGAACCATGGTTCTATGATGTAAAGGAGTACCTCAGGATGGGGATATACCCGGAGCAGGCCATCGGAGATCAAAAGAGAGCCATTCGGTGGTTGGCAAATGGATGTTTCCTCAGTGTAGGGGTGTTGTACAAAAGAACACCAGACTTGGGATTTCTAAGATGCATAGACGCCAGTCAAGTCGCGACAGTTATGACAGTGGTGCATTCTGGAGTTTGTAGGCCACATATGAGTGGATATGTATTGGCAAAGAAGATTCTTCAAGCAGGATATTATTGGCTCACTATGGAGCGAGATTGTATCTGTTTTGTGCGTAAATAGCATCAGTGCCAGATACACGGAGATCTGATTCATTCTCCACCGACAGAATTACACACAATATCCGCATTGTGGCCTTTAGTTGCATGGGGGATGGATGTCATTGGACCTATTGAGCCAGTAGCTTCCAACGGTCATAGGTTCATTCTGGTGATCATTGATTATTTGACCAACTGGGTTGAAGCTAAAACTTTCAAGTCAGTAACCAAGAAAGCAGTGGTGGATTTCATTCATTCCCATATCATCTGTAGATTTGGGATCCCAAAGGTAATCATCACAGACAATGGTGCTAATCTTAATAGTAGTTTGATGAAAGAAGTGTGTCAATAGTTTAAGATTACACACCGCAATTCCACCCCATATCATCCCAAAGCGAATGGAGCAGTTGAGGCAGCCAACAAGAATATAAAGAAGATATTGAGGAAAATGGTAGAAGGGTCCAGACAATAGCATGAAAAGTTCTCATTTGCGTTATTGGGTTATCGCACTACTGTTCGTACTTCAGTAGGTGCAACTCCTTATTTGTTGGTATATGGAACAGAAGCGGCGATACCAGTAGAAGTTGAAATTTCATCTCTTCGAATTGTTGCTGAGGCTGAGATTGATAAGGACAAGTGGGTCAAAACCCATTTGGAGCAGTTGAGCTTGATTGATGAAAAAAGATTGGCAGCAGTATGTCATGGCCAATTGTATAAAAAGAGGATGGCAAGAGCATACAATAAGAAGGTACGTCCCAGGAAATTCGAAGTGGGGCAACAAGTGTTGAAACGAATCCTTCCACATTAGGCCGAAGCAAAGGGCAAGTTCGCCCCGAATTGGCAAGGGTCGTTTATTGTGACCAGAGTGTTGTCCAATGGCGCTTTATGTTTGACAAATATTGAAGGAAGGTGTATAGACCTGGCTATCAACTCTGACACAATCAAGAGATATTATGTATGATTTCTTTTGGTTGTAATTGTTGTTTGTTTGTTGTACTTGGCATTGTATCGGAGAATGAAATGACGGAGGCAATTTTTCTACTATCCAAACACTGTTAACCTTTGCTTCCCCTTTTGAGCCTTATTTATTCCTTCATACCCTTATTTTGGAATCAGTAATGAAAATGAAAAAGAGAGAAAAGAAAATGAAAACAAAAAACAAAAGAAAGTAAGGAAAAAAACAAAGGAATTGGGAACTACGTTTGACCTGATTCCTCAAAGAGGATACGTAGGCGCTTAACAACTCGGTCATAGTGTAATAAAAATCAAAAGATCCCCAAGCAAGAAAAATTGGGGCAGAAGTTATGTTTTAATTTTGGGAAAGAAATTTGATTCCGGGAGTTGTAACGTTTTACCCATCCAAAATTATTTTAAAACTCTTGATACCCTTCTCTTTTAAGCCATATACCAAGAATTTCAATCCCCAGCTGATGTCCAAAAACACCTCCTGATCAGTATCCGAGAAGAACCAAGTCAGGCAAATGGAAGTCGGGAATAACACTCTAATCCCCAGCAGAAAGAGGATCACAAGCTGAAGAGAACTGATAGCCTAAAGAATCCTCAGCAGAGAAAGTCTTATCGGTAACACTCCAATCCCCAGCTGAAGTAAAATAAGAGAGTCTTATCGGTGAAAACCTGCACAGGCACCATAAGGCGATGGAAGTTGAGAGAAATAAAATGAGAGAGTCTTATCGGTGAAAACCTTCATGGGCACCATAAGGTGACGGAAGTTGAGAGAAATGAGAGAGTCTTATTAGTGAAAACCCCTCGAAGAGCACTATGAGGTGACTGGGTTGGTTAATCTAGAATGCACAACATGATCATTGGGATCGGTTATACCGTTCAGATGAGTTCTTTTCATTTTTCTTCTCCCTAGTGGTTCAGAAAGACTTTTCTTTTTCTATCTCTTGAAGTCGTCATTTTTCATTTCTTTTGTTTAAAGATTATTCAACGGTAGTTTCTTTTTAAGAAGGATTTTCAGAGCCTACTACCAGTTTCCAATATGGTGCAAAGTGAAACTTGGATAGGATTGGACGAAGATAAGCGTAATGGAACAAGAAAGATGTCATTGTAAGACCAGGAGGAATATCATCCCCAACAAATAACATCATCCCCAGCAAATGTTAATAGTGTGGTGGGGACGAGAAAGATGTCATTATAAGACCAAATGGTGCATTGGTCTAAGATTTCGGGAGAGTTTGGAGTAAAAGTGGAAAACAACAGTCGAGAAGTTGGTGAATAAAGAATCGCCAAGAAGCAGGAGCATCCCCGGCAGATTATTGACCAAGTTTCAAGATGGTCGGACAACGCGGATCATGAAAAAGAGGGAAAGGGAAAAACCATCCCCGATAGGAGTGGCACGACCGCTCACCACGTTTTAAACTAACAGAATTTTCTTTGAATTTGAAGAAGGTAAGGGACATGCTATTGAGGGCGGAAAGACATGCCACAAGGAAGATTATCAAACTGGGGCAGAAAATTTTCTTCCATGTTTGAAAATTTTCTTGAAATCGGGTACCCACCGGAGGAACGACGAAAGCAATTCCAGTTTTAAGGGAAGGCAAGACAACAGGTCTAGAGGAAAGCAATCTCGGAGGAGGACAGTACAAGCTTTGAGTGAAGTAGTCTTGGAAGAAGCAAGATGACACAAGTTTTAAGGGAAGTGGTCGTTGAACCAATGTTATCCCCAGTGATTGAAAGAAGGAAAATAACAAGTCTTAATGGAGGAAGATAATTCCCCCGGCAGTGTTATCCCCAGCAGTTTTTCAGAGGGATGAAACACAAATTTAAAGGAAGTGGTTTCGAAGAAGGAATATAACACCGGCTTCAAGGAAAGTAGTCTTTGAAGGAGGAAGATAGAAAAAATGTTATCCCCAGCAGTTCGTAGAAGACAACACAGGTTTTGAGGGAAGAAGTTCTAACGAAAGATAATTCAAGTTAGAAGGAAAATGGTTCAAGAGGCAGGAAGGAACAACGGCGATAGACTGCAGTTGTAATAAGGTCAGGAGCCCGCCTATAGAACAGGGGAATACATTTCAAGTTTGAAGTCAGGAGCCCGCCTAGAGAATGGAGATTGTTATTTTTAAGTTGTAATTGAAGTCAGGAGCCCGCCTGGAGAATGAAGGTTGTTATATTTTAAGTTATAGTTGAAGTCAGAAGCCCGCCTGGAGAATGAAGGTGTTATATTTCAAGTTTAAGTCAGGAGCCCGCCTGGAGAACGGAGGTGTTATATTTCAAGTGAAGTCAGGAGCCCGCCTGGAGAATGGAGGCTGTTATATTTTGAGTTGTTAATAAAGTCAGGAGCCCGCCTGGAGAACGGAGGTGTTATATTTCAAGTCTGAAGTCAGGAGCCCTCCTGGAGAATGGAGATGTTATATTTCAAGTTGAAGTCAGGAGCCCGCCTGGATAATGGAGGTTGTTATCTTTTTAAGTCATAATGGAAGTCAGGAGCCCGCCTAGATAATAGAGGTTGTTATCTTTTTAAGTCGTAATGGAAGTCAGGAGCCCGCCTGGATAATGGAGGTTGTTATATTTTAAGTTGTAGTTGAATTCAGGAGCCCGCCTGGAGAACAGAGGTGTTATATTTCAAGTTGAAGTCAGGAGCCCGCCTGGAGAATGGAGGCTGTTATATTCTGAGTTGTTAATAAAGTCAGGAGCCCGCCTGGAGAACGGAGGTGTTATATTTCAAGTCTGAAGTCAGGAGCCCGCCTGTAGAACAAAGGAATACATTTCAAGTCTGAAGTCAGGAGCCCGCCTGTAGAACAGAGGAATACATTGCAAGTTTGAAGTTAGGAACCCGTCTGTAGAACAGAGGAATACATTGCAAGTTTGAAGTTAGGAACCCGTCTGTAGAACAGAGGAATACATTGCAAGTTTGAAGTTAGGAACCCGTCTGTAGAACAGAGGAATACATTGCAAGTTTGAAGTTAGGAACCCGTCTGTAGAACAGAGGAATACATTGCAAGTTTGAAGTTAGGAACCCGTCTGTAGAACAGAGGAATACATTGCAAGTTTGAAGTTAGGAACCCGTCTGTAGAACAGAGGAATACATTGCAAGTTTGAAGTTAGGAACCCGTCTGTAGAACAGAGGAATACATTGCAAGTTTGAAGTTAGGAACCCGTCTGTAGAACAGAGGAATACATTGCAAGTTTGAAGTTAGGAACCCGTCTGTAGAACAGAGGAATACATTTCAAGTCTGAAGTCGGGAGCCCGCCTGTAGAACAAAGGAATACATTTCAAGTCTGAAGTCAGGAGCCCGCCTGTAGAACAGAGGAATACATTTCAAGTTTGAAGTTAGGAACCCGTCTGTAGAACAGAGGAATACATTTCAAGTATGAAGTCAGGAGCCCGCCTGTAGAACAGAGGAATACATTCAAGTTTAAGTTAAGAGAAGCCGACGAGTCAAGTCAGAAATGAAGAAAACATCAGAGGAAGCAAGCCAACAAGAAAGCAAGGCGACAAGAGCAAGCATGAAGATCTAGATAAGATTTTGTAATTCATAGACTAGTTTAGTCTAGCTTCTTATTTTCTTTTAGCCTGGCGTAATAAGGGGGTCGGTAAGCAATAGCAGCAGCAACAGCAGCAGTAAATAGCGAAACCACAGTTCCACGGTAGTCCCAGTTACCAAAACTTTTCGAACTACATTGACCTGATCCCCTTTTAGCCAGGGATATGTAGGAGACCTTTTAAAGCAAAGGTTCGGTCAAATCTTTCAAAAATGCTTCACACGGATTACTCAAACGGGCAAAAATCGCTCGCTCACTTTATCTTTGCACGAAAACTCTTCGTGTTCTCGGGCAAAGAGGGGCAGCTGTAAGCACGTGATTTTTTGCCCTATATGACAATTACTCCCAAAAATTCAAAACTAAAAAAAAATTTATTTGTTTGCAATTGTTGTGAATTTTGTGTTATTTTTCTTGTATTGTTTGCATTTGTTCGCGCAGGTTTATTTGTTAAATTAAGAAAAAATACCGAAATATGGCATTCGCATTTAGGATTTGATTTTTAGTTAATCAAGAAAATTGTCGTTGTGTCCAAAATGAAAAAAATCACAAAAAAGATAATGTACTTTGCATTTTCGGCATTTAATGTCCAAGTTATGTGAGTTTATTGGTATTTAATTTTGTGTGATAATTATTATTAGGAGTTAATTAGCATTTTCGTTAATTTTTTATTTTATAATTTAATTTAGAGTTTTGGTTTTATTAATTAGAAATTAAGGAAATAAAAATAAAGAGAAAATCGGACTGGGCCGTCCAAAATTTGACCAAATCTAGGCCCAAAACATTTTTTCTTACCCGGTACAGGCAGCCCTCTCACAGGTGGTGAAACGACGTAGTATAGGAGCCAAACTACGTCGTTTCAATGGCAAAAAATTTTAGCCATTCACCCAAGCCATATCCAACGGTCATAGATCAGTACCCGTATCAAGAACCAGACCCGACCCATTTACCAAAGACAAACCCGGCCCCCGTTACTACCAAACGATCCCGTTTTGCATTAGTAACTTGATCCAAGCTGTTGATCTTAGTTGATCTAACGTCTTGGAATCAATTTCCTATCTATTATATAACGAGCCAAATAGACCCCCCCCCCCCCCCCCCCCCCCCCCCCCCCACCNATCGCCTCACGGTGGTTTCGGTGGTCCAAATGGCCCCAAAATTACATCACTTATTCACCTCAACCTCCCCGTTCCAAAACCCTGAACTTATCCTTCAAATCCCAGCCAGCATCTTCGAATCTTCAATCGAAGGATCATTCAAAAACCTCTTGTCCACTTGACCCCAAATCAATACCATGCCACCCCTGGACCTACCTCATCACTCAAAGGTCGTTGGTTTCCTTCGAGTCACCCTGGGACTCCTCGAATAACGAATCTAAGCTAAGAACCCTAGCGCCGCCCTAAAATTCCTTGGTGGCGGCGCCAAACCTAAACAGCCCCAAAGTTACACCCCTTGACCACCTGAGCCTCCCCATTCCCACTACCCTAACAGTTTTCTTCGAATCAATACCAAAGGGTTCGAATCTTCGATCAGAGAAATCGACCAGGAAACCCTAACTCTGGGATTAAGAAATTGAGGTCGTAATCGACCTTAGTCAAATGTTCTCAGTCGAGAACATTCGATTAAGGTTCATTTCGATCTCAAACCAGAAATAGAGGTTCAAGTTCAAAGTTGGGACAACCAAGTTTTGATTTTTCAATTCGTCAGGTGAGTCCTCGGGTTTTGCTTTTAGCATTTTTGTTTTCCTTTTCTTTCTGATTTGTTCAGTAAATTCATCTTCTACCCCTTTCTTTAAGATCGAATGTTTTGTGTTTACTCTGAATTATGTTTCTTCTTTGTTTTATTTGAATGATTCGAATTAGGCGGTGCTACTGAGTCTTGTATAAAACTGTGGTAAATCTTGTCAAATTGGTCAAATTACTATTAGTTCAAAGTGTTTTCATCTGTGTCGTAACTCTGCATATGAATTCAGTTTGATTTCATTCAATGTATTCATAGTGTTCGTTTGCTCGTAGTTAGGCTTAATGAAGAATTGTGTTAGTATGTTCCCTGGATCATTGAATCCCTCATCTTGGTTGCAATATTGTTTGTTCTAATTTGAGTTTTATATGTTAACTGAGTTTAGTAACTTGAGTCTGATTGTGGTTCCGTTTAAGTTTGGGGGTCTGATAAATTAGACTGGGATTTAAATTCAGTTTTAGTTATTCCTGATTCATTAGGAATTAATCCAGGTTCTCTTATTTAGATGAATTTGGTTATAACTGATGAGTTCTGAAAGGGATTAGGATGGGTAGTAATTTCAGTAAGCTCAGGGGGGTGTTTTGGGATTCAAAATATTGAAAAATGTTTAGTTTAAGTTCTGTCCAGAGTGTATTAAGTGTAATATTAAACTAATATATTTATTTAATAAAAAATGGGGAACAAGACATAATGGTGTGGGCAAGCTTAAGGGGAAATGATTAAACAAATATGTGCCCATAACCTTTGAATTAAAAAATAGAACAAGACACATGGTAGTGGGGGAATAAGAGAATATCATGGGCAAGAATGGTGGGGGGAATAGAAAAGTGTTTAGAGAGTTGTAAAAGGGGTAGTGGTCTGCATATAAACAGGAAGTAAGTATTATGGTACGGGGAAAATATAGCAAAAGTGTGAGAATTTTACAGAGCTAAAAACACTTCAGAAAATACTAAGGGAGTCAAGTCTGTTTGGTGTAGTATTTATGTGGTGTGTTCCTTAGTGTTTGGCGAGGCTGTTTCGATTCAAAATTGCTCCAGATCACTGGTTTTAGTTGTTGTTTATCATCTGTTGTTACTGAGTTTCTGTTGGAGTTTCCTGGGTTTATTGTGAAGATTGCTTTTGGTTCAAATTACTCCTGTTTGGTTGGTTGTTACTATGTGATTGCTGGTGCTGGTTTTTTTGGAAAATAATTTAGAAGTCTAGCTGTTGCTATTTGCTGCTGATCATTCCTTCTTCTTCTTCTGTTTTATCATCCAGGTATATTCTCATGCTCCATTGAAGCTGAAGATTGTATTCACATGTAGAAACCATGCTGAGAGTGAATAATAAAGAACCATTTGCCGATTAACCCCTAGCTTAGGACTTTAATTCAGTTTAACTGTTTAAATACATTTTGTGTATGTATTAATTGGAATCTAACGGACTGTTTAGATTCGAATTAGGCTATTTTTGTAGCTTGCGGATAGTAGGTGTCTGTATAATTAGAAGGTTGATAAGTGACTTGAACAAGCTAAACTACTAAATTGTATTGGACTATTAAGTTAAAAAAATTCATTTGATTCTTTGAGTTTTTTTGTTTGTATACATTCAATGAAGTAAGCCCGTTTTAGTGCGAAATGCATAATGTGTCTCGCCATGTTTCAATCCAAACTCAGAAGCTCGAAGGTAGAGGATTAACTCAAAAACCTGGAAAAAAAATGAAAAGCATGACCAGATAAGCAATAGTTGATACCTATATTAATTCACCAATATGTCCAAGTAGAAGTAGAGGTCGACATTAATTACATAGAATTGGGCTGATTAGAGTTTCAGAGTTATGTATTGACGATCTTAAGCTAATGACTACAGTAGCACATTAATAAATTGTTTGTTGCCTTAATTACTTTGAGTAATCTTAGCTCACTATAATCATTTCTCTTATTCCGTAGATTAGGTAATGTTCGTTACTAAAAATGTTTGAAATAACGTAGTAGCTATTTATAAGCTTGGATTGCCCAATTGTCGGAGTTAAACCTAGGGAATTTGAACCCTTCACGCATGTTAATTGATTCGGATCTTTCTTTTATTGCTAGAGACAAAAGAAAAATAGAAAATCATAAGTTGATTTAGGTTGGACTTTAGACAATAAATGAGATGAGCCTCGCCAAATAAAACTCACAAATCGCGGGGCCCTCAATATTAAAACTCTTAGACTTCGGGATGGGCCGTTTAGCGAATTGCACGGCCTCCCCCAAAATAATAACGCGTTAGACTCTTTAGGCGCATATTTTAATAATTTTTACCTTCTTAAACTCGGGTGCACATTTATGTGACCCAAATCCAAATCTCAACGGAGTCGAAATGCGTCAAATATCACGGGTACATTGATGTGACGTGGTTCGAGATGCGTTTTCACGACGTTGCAACTCTCATTAAAAATAATAATAATAAAAGCAGTTCAAAGTTAAAATTTGCACATAGGTTAAAAAATATGTTAAAAATCAGATAATTTAAGCCAAATATAACAGTTAAACGACCGTGCTGGAACCACAAAATTCGGGAATGCCTAACACCTTCTCCCGGGTTAACAAAATTACTTATCCGGATTTCTGGTTCGTAGACTGTAATACAGAGTCAATTTTTTCCTCGATTCGGGATTCAAACCCGTGACTTGGGACACCATAAATCTCTCAAGTGGCGACTCCAACTCTTAATAATAAATCTCGTTTCGATTGTCCTTTAACTGAAAAAACTCCCTTTATTACACCCTCTTCGTGGGGAGTAGTAGGAAAAAGGAGGTGTGACAATTCTTACTTCATTTAACTAGTTTGTGATCGTTCGGCTCCGAATTGAGGACTTTGGCTTGTTCTCTATATTGGAAGTACGCTTTGGAGCGAGGTGAGTCTCCTTTCTAACCTTGTAAGAGGGAATTGTCCCCATAGGTGTAATAACTGAGTATTTGCTACTAAATGCGTGGGCTACGTACTTACTAGGTGACGAGAGTCCGTGTGTAGCTACTATGATATTAAATGCTTAGGTAGTTTAGGACCCACATCAGGCCTAATTTGGAGATATCTCTTATTTAAATTGCCAATATGATCATTTATGATATGCTAGAGACTTAAAGGAAATAAGAAGTGAACATATGAACTTGTTGAACCTTGGTAAGAGTTCCCTTGTATATATATGAGCCTTCGTGCGCATTCTTGATGTTTCTTGATATTTACGGATCGGGTCGATCGCCTCAGTGAGAATAGATGCATCTATGGTATGTGTCGTTCGATCCTCGGTAGTGCATATTTTATTTTCTGTTGGAGCGGGCCATTGACCTCGTCATGATTGTGTATGATATATATATATATATATATATATATATATATATATATATATATATATATATATATATATATATATATATATATATATATATATATA
>MU774597.1:18426-89666 GCA_026770625.1 Nicotiana glauca
ACATATATATATATATATATATATATATATATATATATATATATATATATATATATATATATATATATATATATATATATATATATATATATATGTTGATGCCAAGACATGACATGCCTACTTACTTAGTAATTGAAGAAGGTAAATGGAAACTGAAATAAGGTCAAGAACCTGATTATTTCTTTTCATCATAACCTGTTAAAGATTGGTGACTTTCATGCTTAGCATGGCACATTTATATTTCATAATCTTGACCCTAGTAGGTATCAAGTCGACCTCTCGTCTCTACTTCTTCGAGATTAGATGGGATACTTAATGGGTACATATTGTTTATATACTCATACTCCACTTCTGTACTTAATTGTACAGGGTCTGAGGCTGATACATCTGGTTACCAGTCCGATGCGCGGCCTTGAGCTTACGGCAGAGACTTCCACGGTGAGCTGCTTCCTTCGTATGCCACTCAGCAGCCGGATGGAGTCTTCCTTTACTTTTTTTGTCTTTTCCTTGTTTCAGATAGTAGGATAGAGGTGTCTTTTGTATACTCTACTAGATGCCCACACTTGTGACACCAGGTTCTGGCACACACTTTAGTAGACATTTATTTTGGGGTTCTATAACTATGCTATTACAGTATTTCGCTCTTCTAGCTTACTTCCAAATTTAGTACTTATTTCGCTCATTTCTGACTAAAAGCAACAAAAGAATTTGGAAATGTTTCCGCGTTGGCTTGCCTGACAATGGGGTCAGGCGCCCTCATGACCTATTGTGGAAATGGGTCGTGACAACATGGTATCAGAGCACTAGGTTCACGTAGGTCTCACAACTTATAGGCAAACCTAATAGAGTCTTGTAGGTCGGTACGGAGACGTCTGTATTTATCTTCGAGAGGCTATAGGGTATTATAAAGACTACTCTTTATTCATTTCCTATCGTGCAGTGGTTAGTGTACTAAATTTTCCTCTTCTACTCTCTCACAGATGGTGAGGACTCGTACCGTTGATGTTCAAGACTCGGGAGGAGTTACTCCCCCTGTTGCTAGAGGCCGAGGTAGAGGCTAGGGGAGGGCACTGGCCCATGGTAGGGGACAAGGGCGTCCCAGAGCAGTTCCAGTAGCACCACCAGCAGATCCTCTGGGGGATCCTATTATTGAGGAGCAGGGCAAGGTGCCCGCAGCTGATCCTACCCCGGCAGATTTCATGACAGCATTGGGATTTCAGGAGGTCATGGGATGCATGCTACGGTTCATGGACACTATGACTCAGGCTGGTTTATTTCCAGCAGACCCAGCTACTTCACAGGTAGGAGGGGGAGCCCAGACCCCTACTTCTCAGGCTCCAGGTCATACAGCTGTAGTATATCAGACTCCGGGTGCACTATCCGCATATGGGGCTCAGCCAGTTTCTGCAGTGGCACCCCAGACCAGGCCAGCTGTGGACGGAAATTTGTAGAAGTTATTAGACAGATGGACTAGGCTTCACCCTCCAGTCTTCGGGGGTGAGCATCATGAGGATGCAAAGGACTTCATAGACAGGTGCAGGGATAGACTGCATAACATGAGGATATTCGAGTCGCATGGAGTCAAATTCACTACTTTTCAGCTTGAACGTAGGGCCCGTAGATGGTGACAGTCCTATACACTCGGCAGGCTAGCAGGTTCCCCTCCCCTCACTCGGGGTCAGTTCACACAGTTATTCCTGGATCAATACATTCTACCCTCTAAGAGGGAAGAGCTACGGTATCAGTTTGAGCATCTAGAGTAGGGTCAGATGTCCGTGTGAGGCGAGGTTCTCTGAGTTATCCTGCCATGCACTCATAATACTTCCCACAGAGGCAGAGAGAGTACGGAGGTTTGTTGTAGGGTTACACCCCACTATCCAATCTGGTATGGCCCAAGAGGTAGAGATGGGTACAGGGTACGAGCTAGTGGTTCAGATTGCACGTAGGATTGAGGGTTACCGTTTGAGAGGTAGAGAGCAGATGCAGCAGGATAAGAGGGCTAGATTCTTTGGAGAGTTCAGAGGCGCCCCAACTAGGGGTAGAGGTCAGTTTGGTAGGGGTCAGCCCAGCAGGCCCCCAGTTTTAGCACCACCACCTACTCGGGGTGCTCTAGCGTGCTCCTATTTCAGCATTATGCCAGAGAGTTCTTAGCGCCCACCAACTATTCAGGGTTCCTCCAGTAGATATTTAGGTCTTCCGGATTATTCCAGTTCTTATTTTAGTGCCATGCCGGAGAGTTCATATCATCCACCGACTATCTAGGGTTTTTTCAATGGGTCTACGGGGTATCAGGGTCAGCCATCAGGGCAGTAGGTCGCCGCCCCACACAGTTGTTTTGAGTGCGGAGATCCCGGTCATATGAGTAGACACTGGCCCAGACTTCGGGGCAAGGCAGTGGAGCAGGGTCAGCAGCCCGTGGTTTCAGCACCAGCTGTCCAGCCACCTAGAGGTGGAGAAAGCTGGTAGGGGCCGTCCTAGAGATGGAGGATAGACAGGGAGAGGTCAGCCAGCTATTGCTCAGTCAGGTAGAGGCCAGCCAATCGGTGCTCCAGCCAGGTTCTATGCTCTCCCAACCAGGCCAGATGCATTGGCCTCAGATGCCGTCATCACAGGTATCATTTCCATTGGTGGTAGGGATGTTTCGGTATTATTTGATCCAGGGTCTACTAATTCATATGTATGATCTTTGTTTGGTCGCTTCCTGGTTATTTCTCCTGATCCTTTGGGTGTTCCTGTTCATGTGTCCACTCCTGTGGGTGATTCTGTGGTTGTGGATTGGATCTACCGGTCCTGTGTGGTCACTTTTTGTGGTTTCGATACTAGAGCAGATCTTCTGTTGCTGGATATGATCAATTTTGAGGTCACCTTGGGCATGGATTGGTTATCTCTGTATCACGCCGTCCTTAATTGCCATGACAAGACTGTTTCGCTAGCGATGGCAGGATTGCCGAAATTCGAGTGGAAGGGTTCCACAATTGATATGCCTAGCAGGTTTATTTCCTTCCTGAAGGCTCAACACATGGTCGGGAAAGGGTTTTTGGCTTACTTAGCTTATGTTTGAGACACCACTGCAGAGTCTCCGATGATTGATTCAGTGCCAGTAGTCCGAGAGTTCGCCGATGTTTTTCCTTCTGATCTTCCCGGCATGCCTCCGGATCGTGATATTGATTTCTGCATTGATTTGGCCCCAGGCACTCAGCCTATATCTATTCCACCGTACCGTATGGCTCCTAAGGAGTTTAAGGAGCAGCTAGAGGAGTTCTTAGTAAAGGGGTTTGTTAGGCCCAGTGTATCGCCTTGGGGCGCACCAGTGCTATTTGTGAAGAAGAAGGATGGGACTATGCGGATGTGCATTGATTACCGCCAGTTTAACAAGGTCACCATCAAGAACAAGTATTTGTTGCTTCGTATGGATGATTTTGACCAGCTACAGGGACCTAGGGTGTTCTATAAGATTGACCTGAGGTCAGGGTATCATCAGCTGTAGATTCGGGACATGGATGTTCCGAAGACTGCATTCAGGAGTAGATATGGCCACTATGAGTTTCTGGTGATGTCCTTCGGCTTGACTAATGCCCCAGCGGTGTTTATGGACTTGATGAACAGGGTGTCCAGGCCTTACATTGATTCTTTTGTTATCGTCTTCATTGACGACATCTTGATATACTCTCGTAGCCTCGGGGAGCACGAGCAACATTTGAGAGTAGTGCTTCAGACTTTGCGATAGCAGAAGCTATATGCTAAGTTTTGCAAGTGTGAGTTCTGGCTAGAGTCAGTGACTTTCATGGGGCATGTTGTGTCAGGAGAGGGTATTAAGGTAGATCCCAAGAAGATTGAGGCAGTTCAGGGTTGGCCACGTCCTACTTCAGTGACCGAGATCAGGAGTTTCCTGGGGTTAGTAGGCTATTACCAACGATTTGTGCAGGCCTTTTCATCTATTGCATCCCCTTGAGTAGATTGACCCAGAAGGGTGCTCCATTTCATTGGTCTGATGATTGTGAGGAGAGCTTTCAGGAGCTCAAGACAACTTTGACTACGGCACCAGTTCTCGTATTGCCTTTCGGTGCAGGGATGTATACGGTATATTGTGACGCTTCACGCGTTGGTTTGGGATGTGTGTTGATGCAGGAGGGGCGAGTTATTGTATATGCTTCGCGTCAGCTAAAGATTCATGAGAAGAATTACCCTGTACACAATCTGGAGTTGGCAGCGATTGTTCATGCTCTTAAGATATGGAGGCACTATTTGTATGGGGTGCCTTGTGAGGTTTATACCGATCACCGCAGCTTACAGCATTTGTTCAAGCAGAGGGATCTCAATTTGAGGCAGCGCAGGTGGCTTGAGCTACTGAAGGATTATGACTTTACCATTCTTTATCATCCGGGAAAGGCGAATGTGGTCACGGACGCCTTGAGCAGAAAGGTGGAGAGTATGGGTAGCTTGGCATTCATTCCAGTAGAGGAGAGACCCCTAGCTTTGGACATCCAGTCCTTAGCTAATAGGCTTGTGAGGTTGGACATTTCAGAACCCAGCCGAGTTCTAGCGTTTGTAGTTGCTCAGTCTTCGCTATTGAGAAAAATTGAGGCCCGGTAGTTCGATGATCCATATTTGGCGGTACTTAGAGACACGGTACTTCAGGAAGGTTCCAAGGAGGTTTCTATTGGCGAGGATGGTGTTTTGCGACTCCAGGGTCGTTTATGTGTTCCTAATGTTGATGGTTTGAGGAGGAGAATTCTAGAGGAGGCACACAGTTCGCGGTATTCTATCCACCCGGGAGTTTCAAAGATGTATCGTGACTTGAGGCAGCATTACTAATGGCGGGGGATGAAGAAAGACATAGTGAAGTATGTGACCAAGTGTTTGAATTGCCAGCAGGTCAAGTATGAACATCAAAGGTCGGGTGGTCTACTTCAGCGGATGCCCATACCAGAGTGGAAGTGGGAACGCATCACCATGGATTTCATAGTTGGGTTGCCGCGGACTTTGCGGAAGGTTGATTCTATGTGGGTCATTGTGGATAGGCTGACCAAGTCGTCTCACTTCATTCCAATGGCAACTTCTTATACAATGGAGAGGTATGCTCAGATGTACATTCAGGAGATAGTCCGATTGCATGGTGTGCCGTTTTCCATCATATCAGACAGAGGCCCTCAGTTAACTTCCCATTTCTGGAGAGTCGTTCAGAGTGAGTTGGGGACCCGTGTAGAGCTTAGCACAACATTCCATCCTCAGATCGACGGGAAGTCAGAGCGGACAGTCCAGATTTTAGAAGTTATGCTAAGAGCATGTGTGATTAACTTTGGAGGGCTGTGGGATCAGTTCTTGCCTTTAGCGGAGTTTGCTTACAACAACAGCTATCATTCCAGCATAGAGATGGCCCCATACGAGGCTTTATATGGCCGACGCTATCGTTCTCCTATTGGGTGGTTTGAGCCCGGTGAGGCTAAGTTACTTGGCACAGATTTGGTTCAGGATGCCTTGGAGAAGGTAAAGTTGATTCAAGAGAGACTTCGCACAGCTCAGTCTATACAGAAGAGCTACGCGGGTCAGAAGGCACGTGATGTATCATTTATGGTCGGTGAGAAGGTTCTCTTGAAAGTCTCGCCCATGAAGGGCATTATGAGGTTCGGGAAGAAGGGAAGTTGAGCCCAAGGTTTATTGGCCCATTTGAGGTGTTGAGACGAGTTGGGGAGGTTGCATATGAGCTTGCTTTACACCCTAGTTTATCGGGAGTTCACCCAGTTTTTCAAGTTTCGATGCTTTGGAAGTAACATGCCGACCTATCCCACGTATTGGACTTCAGTACTATTCAATTAGATGGGAGTTTGGGCTACGAGGAGGAGTTAGTCGCCATTATTGGTAGACAGGATCGCCAGTCGAGGTCCAAGAGGATTTCTGTGGTGAGGGTCTAGTGGAGGGGCCAACCGGTTGAGGAGGCGACTTGGGAGTCCGATGAGGACATGCGGAGCAGATATCCCCATTTATTCAGCAGTCCAGGTACTTTTCTATGTCCGTTTGAGGACGAACGTTTATTTAAGAGGTGGAGAATGAAACGACCCGACTAGTCATTTTGCCTTTAAGAACCCTGTTCCCTTAAATAAGACTTCCCGCATTTGCTTTAGCTAATTTATAACTTGCGGGGATGGTTGGTTCGGGAGTTGGAAGAGTTTTGAGTAAAATATGTCCAATTATTTCTTTAAGATTCTCTTAAAAGATCAAGTTTGACTTAGGCCAACTTTTTGGGAAAACGGACCCGGATTCGTGGTTTGACGATCCCGAAGGGTCCGTGGAAAAATATGGGCCCTGGGCGTATGCCTGGAATCGAATTCCGAGCCCGGGTAATGAATTTTTATTGAAATTGTTAAAACTGAAGTTTTAAAGAATTAAAGAAACTAAAAAATCATTGATTTCCTAGATACCGGGCTCGAATTTTGGTTTTGAAGCTTGGTACAGGTCCGAAATATCAGTTAAGACTTGCCCGTAAAATTTTGTTTCAATTTGAGTAGTTTAAGGGTGTTTTGGCCCGTTAGAAGAAAATTTAGAACTTGAAGTTCAATAGTTTGATTCATTTTGTTTTAGGGGTGATTCCGAGATTTAGCGTTGCTTTGGGTGTTCCGAGGGTTTGAGTAGGTTCGCCTCGTGATTTTAGACTTGTTGGTATGTTCGGGCAGGACTCAGGAGCCCCGAGCATCAAACGAGCGAGGTTCGAGCGAAGTAGAAAAATTGAAGAATAGCTGAAGGTTGTTGGTTCTGTCATAACCGCATCTGCGGTTCTAGGACCGCGGTTCTAGGACCGCAGAAGCGGGATCACAGATGCGGTCAATCCATCACAAAAGCGGCACTTGTCCAGGCCAGGAGAAACCGCAGAAGCGGCTCAAAATCCACAAAAGCGGACCTCAGCCGCAGAAGTGGCTCCGCAGAAGCGAAGCTCAAATCGGAGAAGCGGTCCAGCCATTTTCGCCCAATTCCATAGAAGCGGTCCTCGTTTCGCAGGTGCAGGATCGCAGAAGCGGTCCCCAGACCGCAGAAGTGGAAATCGTTGGGCAGTGAGTTCATTTAATTCGAACTCAAAGGCCATTTATTTCATTTCTACACCACACTTAGGCGATTTGGGGGCTTCCAAAGAGAGGATTTCCGCATAGCACCACAAGGTAAGTTAATTCCACATATTATTAGTTTAAATACATGTACATTAAGTTGATTAAATACTAAAAATTAGGTGAAATCAAAGAGGTTAGATCTAGACCTAGGGTTTAAGTAAAATCAAGATTTAACCACGAAATTTGCTATGAAATGAACTAGAATTTATATATTATTGATCCTTAGATAATAGAGAACAACTTTCTTCGAAAAATCTCGGAATCCGGGCATGTGGGCCTGGGGTCGGAATTTAGGAAACTTATGAAAAGGGTTGAGGAGTTACTTAAATAGTTAGAACTCGACCCTGTAAGCCTTTATTGACTAGTTCTTACTTCATTTAACTAGTTTGTGATCGTTCGGCTCCGAATTGAGGACTTGGGCTTCTTCTCTATATTGGAAGTACGCTTTGGAGCAAGGTGAGTCTCCTTTCTAACCTTGTAAGAGGGAATTGTCCCCATAGGTGTAATAACTGAGTATTTGCTACTAAATGCGTGGGCTACGTACTTACTAGGTGACGAGAGTCCATGTGTAGCTACTATGATATTAATTGCTTGGGTAGTTTAGGACCCACATCAGGCCTAATTTGGAGATATCTCTTATTTAAATTGTCAATATGATCATTTATGATATGCTAGAGACTTAAAGGAAATAAGAAGTAAACATATGAACTTGTTGAACCTTGGTAAGAGTTCCCTTGTATATATATGAGCCTTCGTGCGCATTCTTGATGTTTCTTGATATTTATGGATCAGGCTGATTGCCTCGGTGAGAATAGATGCATCTATGGTTCGTGTCATTCGATCCTAGGCAGTGCACATTTTATTTTCTGTTGGAGCAGGTCGTCGACCTCGGCATGATTGTGTGTGTGTGTATATATATATATGTTGATGCCTATACATGACATGCTTACTTACTTAGTAATTGAAGAGGGTAAATGGAAATTGAAATAAGGTCAAGAACCTGATTATTGCTTTTCAGCATAACCTGTTAAATATTGGTGACTTTCATGCTTAGCATAGCACATTGATATTACATTATCTAGACCCTAGTAGGTATCAAGTCGACCTCTCGTCTCTACTTTTTCGAGATTAGACGGGATACTTATTGGGTACATATTGTTTATGTACTAATACTACACTTCTGTACTTAATTGTACAGGGTCTGAGGTTGATACATCTGGTTACCAGTCCGATGTGCCCCCTTGAGCTTACGGCAGAGACTTCCATGGTGAGATGCTTCCTTCCTATGCCGCTCAGCAGCCGGATGGAGTCTTCCTTTACTTTTTCTGTCTTTTCCTTGTTTCAGACAGTAGGATAGAGGTGTCTTTTGTATACTCTACTAGATGCCCACACTTGTGACACTAGGTTCTGGCACGCACTTTAGTAGACTTTTATTTTGGGGTTGTATAACTATGCTATTACGGTATTTCGCTCTTCTGACTTACTTCCAAATTTATTACTTATTTCACTCATTTCTGACTAAAAGCAACAAAAGAATTTAGAATGTTTCCGCGTTGGCTTGCCTGACAATGGGGTCAGGCGCCCTCATGACCTATTGTGGAAATGGGTCGTGACACTAATATATCACAATAAACACTAAAAGCATAAAAGACAAGACTATATTTCATTCACTAAAAGTAAAACTTAAATAAACTATTCAAGAGAACGCCCATGACACCTATGGGATATCCAACACATCATCTTCATCAAACACATTTAAATTCGCTTGTGAGATGGTTGTCTTAACACCTTCACTTTCATCTATTTCTACAATTCGTATGCAATATTAATTAGTTAAATATTAAGAATAATTAACATCTACATTTGGGATACTCTTCTTGTTATTTTTTATGTCATATGCTTTTTATATTTTATATATTTTAAATACGTATTTTTATTAGGTACACGGGCCGGCCTAGCCCAGCCCCAGTCAAGCCTCACGGGCCACGGGCTTACTCAGGCCAGGCTTATAGCCTCGTTTTTAAATAGGCTCCAAAAATTATAGCCCAGCCCTATTAAATCACGGGCTAGGCTAGGCTGGGTTTGGCCCGTTGGCCAAGCCCATATTGACGGCTCTAATTCCAAGCTGCCAACAAATCTTCTAAAGATTTCTTGAGAAAAAAGACCCCAAAAAAAGGATTTAATTAAATATTCAACTTATCTCAGGTGCTATCGGTGAAACTGAATATATAAGTGCCTAATTTGTAGGCCTATGTACAATAAAAATTTGTTACAAACTAATTATTTGATTCATATAAAGTAATATTTTAATCAATTTTAAAGTCCTAAATATTGATATTTTTATCTAGTTGAATAAGGAAAGATTTTATGACCAAAAGTTTAGTTAATTTTAAAGTGCTAAAAATTAGAAAATTAGCTTAAATTAAAATTTCATCCAATATAAAATTCGATTAAGGGGTAAAAAGGCGAACGACGCTAAAGAGTTTAATGCTTTTACTATAGTATATATATAGATATAGATATAGATGAAAGGCGCACTTCAATATGTTCCAAAGGTACACAGTTACTGATGCCATAGCACAGTCCTACTAAGAAAAGAACAATGATTCGGTAACTAAAGGAGACCTTGATAATTTAATTATTTCTTATGGCTCCAAATCATTTATCTTTTGGACTCGGCGATTTCACTTCACTCACTGTTTTCTACCATTCTTCCACGAAATTGCATACAATCACAAAGAATCTTGAATGGGCACTATGGATGTTTTGCTTTGATAATAGGCAACACACATTCTTCTATGCCTTACTTGCTACTGATTTCATTGGTCGCAAGTGCCCTTGCCTATTTCCTTGCTGGATTTCAAAATGGATTTAGCCATTTCATCTACTTTACTTTGGTCAAATTCACTTGTATGATGATACTCGAAAGCGTAGTGATGAACGTTGCAACTCTTGTGCCTAATTTTCTCATGGGCATTGTAATAGGTGCATCAATAGAAGGACTAATGATAATAAGCAGTGGTTTTTTCCAATTACCTAATGAATTGCCTAAACTTATTTGGAAGTACCCATTGTACTACATTTCCTTCCAAAAGTATGCTTACCATGGTATCTTTCAAAATGAACTAGTATTAGTACCCGTACGGATGAGCGGAAACTAAACATGTCAAATATTTAAGTTATTTAGATTGTATGTAAATAATCTTAAAATTTACACTTTCTCAGTAAATATAGATAATCATTGGATATTAACTACATAAAAAATATTAACCATTTCTTTTATTTTTTTCTTTTTGATACCATTCTTGCCGGTATCTTTGGATCTTAAAAATACTCAAAAGCAAAATCATAACTCATATTTATGGCAAAACAATCAAATGTTGAGACAATGAATTACTCTTTAGATAAGACTTAACTCTTTTACCACTGCTTGTACTCTTATTTGGTGTGTTGATATCTCTAAAAAAATATTTCTTTCTTACAATTTCAGTTTCTAAAACATTATTTTTCAATAATAATTATTTTATAATAATGTAATTGAAAATATTATTCTTAATTCAAAACTCAATTTAGTTGGCTATCTAAAATTATTAAAAAAAATTAGCTAGTGAATTTTTTTAATTCCATCTTGATATTTGACATCAACCATGTTAAATATTTGAATTATATGTAAATAACCTTAATATTTAAACCTTCTAAATAATTATAGATAATCGTCAGATATTAATGAAGAAATACTACATGAAAAAAGACTAACATTTTCTCAATCCTCGTAGTGATAATTTTATTTTTGCATTATTCTCATAGGTGTCATTGGAACCTAAAAATAGTTACAAAGTGAAATATAACTCATATTTATGGCAAAGCACAAAGGTTAACACGATATAAACGATTCTTTAATTACGACGTGACTCTTATACTACGACTTGAACTCTTATTTGGTATGATTTTATCTTTCAAAAAATATTTCTATTTTGAAATTTCAATTTCTAAAATTTTATATATATTATAATAATGATTATCTTTATAATGATGCAAGTGAAGATATTATCCTTAATTTAAAATTTATTTTAATCGGCTATCTAAATATTTAAATGATTCTTTCGCCAGATTTATTTCAGTATGACTCCACTTAGTTTATCGATATCTCTAGCCCCAGAACTTGAATTTTTTAATACTCTATATATACAAAAATTTAGTTCTTTGAATCATTAAATATTAAATTAGTTGATTATTATTATAAAATATTGCATATATTGTCTTAAAATTGTCAAGTAGTTTATTTTTCGATACCATGCTTGGCTTAACCTCAATACAAACTACTCAAATTATATTCCAATTCAAATTTGAATATCATATCAGTTTGTTAGTAATAGTGATTTTTTTAAAAACGACACATAATGTAAATTAAAAAAATATTCTAAGATATCCTTATCTTATAATCTATGTATTTGAGTTGTAAAAAAATATTTGAAATCGATGAGATTAACTTTCAAAATTTCTATACTCAACAAAGATGAAACATAAGAAGAAATTTGATGTCATCTTTTATTTCTCGTTTTTAGATCTTTCTAAAAAGAATTCAATATTTATTTTCTTTTATCTTATTTTTATGTCATTATTTCTTTTGGTACAAAAAATTAGTTTATTTCACTATAAAAGGATGAGTTTTAATTAAAAAAAATGTCTACATATGAACTTTAATTATATTTTTAGTCTTTGGTTGAAATTATTTTATATTTTTCTTTTGGCTTTATCTAATCAACCTAAATAGGTGCTCACCCGACTACTTAAATTAAAAAATTGAATAATGTGTAATTAATATATAATTCATATATAATATATGTATAATCGTGTGTTGTCAGTATATCATCTATTTATATTAGTTATCAAAAGTAAATAATAAATATGGTCGGACATTATGTAAATATTCCATAAGATTTCGGTTTTTTGAGTTTATCCATGATATAACGTCTATTATAATAATTTTAAAACTCTCTACTAATATTCGAAAATATCTTATCTTTTTATTATATTTGAATTAAAAAAAGTAAAGGGTTTTTTTTCAAAATAATTTATTTACATTTTAAAAAAAAATATTTCACATCATACCAATTTTTTCTTTATATATACTTTTTGTTACATTTAACCGTCGCTATAGAAACTATCAATTAGAAACCAATTTCTATCTTGTTGAGTTTGAAAAAAAAACTTTCACATAATCTAATGATTCAAAACTAATATTTTTCAACGAAAAAAATATTATACCCTTGTAAATATTGGCTTTACTACAGCGAAATGGAGGGGGTTTCAGCTTATATCCTTGTCACGACTCGGATTTCCACCCTCGGGAGTCGTGATGGCGCCTACTAATACGAGCTAGGCAAGCCAATTAATTGCACAATTTACCTTTTTACTCATTTTATATTCATTAACAATTTCAAAATAATAACATTTAAATAGCAGAATTTAACATAAGCGGAAGAAAGAAACAATAAGCTATCTGAACATGAATATCTGATACAACTATTTGAATTTTGACTACCCAAAACTGGTGTCACAGTTTCACAGACGGTCTAAGAATTATACAAATAAAGGTCTGAAAGATGTAAATACAACCTTGTCTCTGGAAATACATGTAAGAAACATGAAAGTAGATAGAAGTAGACGCCAAGTCCTACAAACTCATGCAAGTCTACCTCGGGTTGCCCGATGAACAAGAATCAGCAATCTCACTGCGGTCCGAAGTACACAACACTAGGGTCTGCACAAAAGAGTAAAGAGTATAGTATCAGCACAACCAACCCCATATGCTAGTAGGTGTCTAGCCTAACTCCGGCGAAGTAGTGACGAGGCTAGGACTAGATTACCAAATAAACCTGCAGAGTTATATAATATACAGCGGAAAGTAAAGCAGAAATAAACAAATAAAGATGGGAGGGGAAAACATGCTTCGGAAGATAATAGGTAAAAAAATAGAATATCAAAAGAACTATAAAAGAATCAAAATCCAACCACTAACGAGAGTAAGGAAAACATAGCCAGATTTCACTTTCTTTTCACATTTTGTGGTAGGCGTACCACCCGCTCCTGTTTTATTATATCTTGTGGTAGGCGTACCACCCGCTTCCATTTCATTATATCTTGTGGTAAGCGTACCACCCGCTCCCATTTTATTATATCTTTATTGCGGCGTGCAACCCGATCCATATATAATATTGTTGCGGCGTGCAACCCGATCCATATATAATATTGTTGCGGCGTGCAACCCGATTCATATATAATATTATTGCAGCGTACAACCTGATCCATATATAATATTATTGTGGTGTGCAACCCGATCCATATATAATATTTACAATTATAACGAGAGTCCCGACAAGGAATCAATAAGGTCTACACTAACCCAGCAAGGGATTCGACAGCATAAGAAAATACGTCCCGGCAAGAAAGAAACAGCTATAACTAAACTCGTTCCAACATCTAACTACCTCAACTATAATCAAACTTGTTACAACACCTAACTACCTTAGCTATAACCAAACCTATTACAATACCTAACTACCTCAGCTGTAACCAAACTTATTACAACACCTAACTACCTTAGCTATAATAAAACTTGTTCCTACATCTAACTACCTCATCCATAACCATAATCCTTACCCAACAAAAAGAATCATCAACCTAAGCATCTGTAATATCAATTAAGAACACAATGCAACGGAACCAAAACTCAACAATAGCCCGGCAAGGGGGCAACATAAGGGCCTTTCCTCTTTCTCACTTTTATTTCACAATTCACTTCACAACTCGAGCCAATGCTCTAGAGTTTCAATTATCACTTATACTTTCACAATTTGTTATACAACTGGAGCCACACTCTTCAATGTTCATAAGTCACAATTCTTTCCACAATTTTACACAACAAATAGAAATCTTCACCAAGACATGAATAATACAACGAAATCATGAAAAATCACAATATAAGACTCACGGTCATGTTTGACACCAACGTATAGATACTCATCACCATGCCTATACGCCGTACTCAACAAGAAATAAATAGCAAATAGGAAACAACTCCTAATCCCTCAAGGTAAAGTTAGACCAAACACTTACCCCGATGCCACGAACACAATTTACGTTTCAATTATAGCTTTACCCCTCGATTCCACCACCAATTCGCTCGTATCTTTTAT
Source organism: Nicotiana glauca (assembly GCA_026770625.1). Lineage (NCBI taxonomy): Eukaryota > Viridiplantae > Streptophyta > Magnoliopsida > Solanales > Solanaceae > Nicotiana > Nicotiana glauca. The sequence goes on from MU774597.1 coordinate 32,726, forward strand.
TGATGAACAAAGCTAAAAATTGCAAACCAATCGGCCTAAACAAAACAACAATCCTTGGACTGAAATACCGAAATTACAAACCGGGACCTCGACTTCGAAGCTTGTCGGAACTCGACGAACCTCGGACAACACCTAAAAATTCAATCTCGAGAAGTTGTTCAAAAATGATTTTCAGTGCTTACACCATGGAACGCAAATTTGACAAACCATGAAGTGTCCTTCTCATTTATCTTGACGTTAAAGGTAACGGCTGTGAGGGTAATGACTCCATCTTTGACGATAAATATCAAACTCAACAAAAGATGCAACACAATAAGATAAAGGCAAATGGATGTGTGCAGCGTTTCATCGCAGCACCAGATGTTGATCCTTAGAAGTTGCTCTGAATTTGAAGCTGATTGGCATAGCAAAGTAGAGGAAACTCAAGCAGATTATAAGATTTTTAGATTAATAGGGAAACAAGATGTCAAATGATGTGGGTGACGACACACTTGTTTTTTTTTAGGGAGATTAAGTCTGTTCCTTTCTTTTCTTTGTTTTGATGGAATTTTGTCTTTCTCTTCTGGTGTGGAGCTAATTTTGGGGAGAATATGAGAGCACCTTAGACTCTCTTAAAAGAGAAGACGGTAGTGTCGTCCAGAAATGAGGTGTGGCCGCCGTTATTTTTGTAGTCTAGGTCTTAGGTCTGCGAATTGAAAACTTCTTAAACATCAAATTTTACATTTAAGGTCCGAATCACGTCAAATATATTTCGTTTCTTACCAAACTTTACCAACAACACATATAAATTATATTGAACCTGTACCGGGCTTCGGAACAATAATGGCCCGATACCACCGGTTTCACATAACATTTCACTTTCAAAAATCTTTATAATTTTAAGAAAACAATTTCTTTTAAAAATTCATTTCTCGGGCTTGGGATCTCGGAATTCGATTCCATGCATACGCCCAAGTCCCATATTTTCCTACGGACCCTCTGAGACTGTCAAATTACGGGTCCAGGTCCGTTTATCCAAAATGTTGACCGAAGTCAAATTAATTCATTTAATAGTCAAAATTTATTATTTTTCACAAATTTTCACCTATTGGCTTTCCGGTTTCACGCTCGGACTGCGCACACAAATCAAGATGAGACAGAAAGAGGTTTTTAAGGCCTCGAAATGCAGAATTTCATTTTAATACAAGTTATGACCCTTTTGGGTCATTACATTCTCCACATCTAAAACAATCGTTCGTCCTCAAACGGACATAAGAAAGAAGTACCTGATTCAGGAAAAAGATGGGGTTAACGGCTCTGCATATCGGACTCGGACTCCCAAGCCAATGCCTCAGGAGGCTGACCTCTCCACTGAACAGAAACAGAAGGAAAACTCTTCGATATCAACTGGCGAACCTGCCGGTCTAGGATAGCTACCGGCTCCTCCTCATACGACAAGTCATTGCCCAACTAGACGGTGCTAAAATCTAACACATGGGATGGATCGCCATGATATTTCCGAAGCATGTACACACGAAACACTAGATGCACGGCTGATAAGCTCGGCGATAATGCAAGTCTATAAGCCCCCTCTCCCACTCGATCAAGAATTTCAAACGGGCCAATGAACCTAGGGCTAAGATTTCCCTTCTTCCCAAACCTCATCACGCCTTTCATAGGCAACATTCGAAGCAATACCCGCTCACCGACGATGAATGCCAAATCACGAACCTTGCAGTCGGCATAACTCTTTTGCCTTGACTGAGCTGTACGAAGCTTATCTTGAATGATCCTGTCCTTGTCCATGGCATCCTAAACCAGATCCGTACCCAACAACCGAGCCTCTCGCGGCTCAAATCATCCAATTGGAGACCGACACCGCCTACCATACAAAGCCTCGTATGGAGCCATCTGAATACTCGACTGGTAGCTGTTATTGTAGGCAAACTCTACTAAAGGCAAAAACTGATCCCACGAGCCTCCAAAGTCAATGACATAAGCTCGGAGCATATCCTCTAAAATCTGAATAGTTCGCTCGGATTGCCCGTCTATCTGAGGATGAAACGCTATGCTCAACTCAACTCGCGTGCCCAACTCTCGCTGAACTACCCTCTAAAAGCGTGAGGTAAACTGTCTCGGTCCGAAATGATAGACACGGGCACACCATGAAGGCGAACAATCTCCCGGATATAGATCTAAACTAACCTCTCAGAGGAATAGGATACTGCTACAGGAATGAAATATGCTGACTTGGTATGCCTATCAACAATAACTCACACTGCATCGAACTACCTCCGAGTCTGTGGGAGTCCAACAACGAAGTCCATAACGATACACTCCCACTTCCACTCAGGAATCTCAATCTGCTAAAATAAACCATCGGGCCTCTGATGCTTGTACTTAACCTGCTGACAATTTAAACACCGAGCCACATATGCAACAATATCCTTCTTTATTCTCCTCCACTAATAATGCTATCGCAAATCCTGATACATCTTAGCGGCGCCCGGATGAATAGAGTATCGGGAGTTATGGGCCTCCTCTAAAATCAATTCTCAACCACATTAGGAACACAAACTCGACCCTGCAATCTCAAAACTCCATCATCACCTAAGGTAACCTGCTTGGCACCTCCGTGTTGCACCATGTCTCTAAGGAATCAAAAATGGGGATCATCATACTGCTGATCTCGGATACGCTCCAATATTGAAGAATGAGCGACTGTGAAAGCTAACACACGGCTGGGCTCAGAAATATCCAACCTCACGAATTGATTGGCCAAAGCCTGAACATCCAAAGCAAGCGGCCTCTCTCCGACCGGCATATAAGCAAGACTGCCCATACTAGCTGACTTCTTACTCAAAGCATCGGCCACCACATTGGCCTTTCCTGGATGATATAAGATGGTGATATCATAATACTTCAACAACTCCAACTACCTCCTCTGCCTCAAATTCAACTCATTTTGCTTGAACAAATAATGAAGACTCTTGTGATCCGTGAACACCACATGTCACGCCATACAGATAATGTCTCCAAATCTTCAATGCATGAACAATGGCTGCCAACTCCAAACTAGGAACCAGATAGTTCCTCTCATGAATCTTCAACTGCCACGAAGCATAGGCAATAACCTTGCCGTCCTGCATCAACACTGTACCAAGTCCAATACGAGATGCATCACAATAAACTGTATAAGGCCCTAAACCTGTGGGCAAAACCAACACCGGTGCCATAGTCAGAGCTGTCTTGAGCTTCTGAAAGCTCGCTTCACACTCGTATGACCATCTGAACTGGGCACTCTTCTAGGTTAACCTGGCCATCGGGGCTGCGATAGATGAAAACTCTTCCACGAACCGACGATAGTAGCTTGTCAATCCAAAGAAACTCTGAATCTCTGTAGATGAGGCTGGCCTAGGCCAGTTCTTGACTGCCTTAATATTCTCCGGATCAACCTGAATACCCTCAGCTGATACAACATGACCCAGAAATGCAACTGAACTCAACCAGAACTCTCTCTTCGAGAACTTAGCATATAACTAACTATCCCTCAAGGTCTGAAGAACCACTCCAAGATATTGCTCGTGCTCATCCCGGCTGCGGGGGTATATCAAAATATCATCAATGAAGACTATCACGAACGAATCCAAATAAGGCCTGAACACTCGGTTCATCAAATCCATAAAGGCTGCTGGGGTATTTATCAACCCGAATGACATCACCATGAACTCATAATGCCCGTACCGAGTGCGGGACGCTGTCTTAGGGACATCGGATGCCCTAATCCTCAACTGATGGTAGCTCGATCTCAAGTCAATCTTCCAAAATACCTCGGCACCCTGAAGCTGATCAAACAAATCATCAATCATCGACAATAGATACTTATTCTTGATTGTAACCTTGTTCAACTGCCGGTAATCAATACACATCCTCATCGATCCGTCCTTCTTCTTAACAAACAACACCGACGCACCCCAAGGCGAAACACTAGGTCTAATGAAACCCTTCTCAAGAAAGTCTTGCAACTAGTCCTTGAACTCTTTCAACTCAGGCGGGGCCATACGATACGGCGGGATAGAAATGGGCTGAGTGCCCAGAGCCAAATCAATGCAAAAATCAATGTCCCTGTCGGGCGGAGGGAATACCTTAAGAAACTCATGAACAACGGGCAGAGAATCAATAGAAGGAACCTCAACACTAGAATCACAAACATATGCCAAGTAGGCCAAACACCCCTTCTCCACCATACGTCGAGCCTTCAGATAAGAGATAACACTACGGGTAGAATGACTAGGAGTCCCTCTCCACTCTAAATGGAGTAAACCCCGCAAGGCTAAGGTCATAGTCTTGGCATGACAGTCCAAGATTGCGTGGTAAGGTGATAACCAGTCCATCCCTAATATAACATCGAAATCAGCCATGTCCAGAAAAAGTAAATCTACACGAGTCTCAAGACCTCCAATAACCACTATACATGAATAATAGATGTGGTCCACCACAATAGAATTACCCACCGGGGTAGACACATAAACAGGGGCACTCAAAGAATCACTAGGCATGACCAGATACGGCGCAAAATTAAATCGAAGCTTCTCTAGCACAAACCAGAACAGTACTTGCAACTCCACCTCTAATACATTTACCTCCACCTCTAATGAACTGAGCGGGCTGGGCGAGTCCCTCAATGAACCTCCTCACTCTTTCTCACAGTGGGAAGTATAATAAGAGCATGATGAGCCAAGTCGATGAATCTGATCTCGTACTGAGTAACGGTCATAGAACCCTGCTGGGGACGCCCAAACTGCCTCTGATAGACCTCTCTCTGAGTGATGGGGAGAAACTTCTCCAGAAATAGCGGCGTGAACTGTTCTCAAGTCAAAGCTGATGACCTAACTGGTATAGCCAATCAATAGTCCCTCCAATAGGTCTTGGCTGATCCAAACAAGCGAAAAGTAGCAAATCGGCCCCATTAGTCTCCACGATCCCCATGTTCCTGAGAACCTCATGACAGCTGTCTAGAAAATCTTAGGGATCCTCAAAAGATGCACCGCTGAAAGTAGTAGTGAAGAGGTTGGTGAAACTTATCCAACCTCCATAAAGCCTCCGAAGACGTAGCTGATCTATCACCAGTCTGTGCTGCTGCTCGGCTGAAGAAGCGGTACATGACCTCTCCATTCGCGAAAGAAGAAGAGTAGAGGTTTCAATTTAGCATTGAGAGAACAAAATCGCACGACAGAGAAGAATAGAAGTGAAACTTTTCCTAACTCTGTAGTCTCTGGGGATAAATACAGACGTCTTCGTACCGATCCCTCAGACTCTACTAAGCTTGTCTGTGAACTGTGAGACCCATGTAACCTAGAGCTCTGATACCAACTTGTCACGACCCGGATTCCCACCTTCGGGAGTCGTGATGGTGCCTACTAATACGAGCTAGGCAAGCCAATTAATTGCATAATTTACCTTTTTACTCATTTTATATTCATTAATAATTTCAAAATAATAACATTTAAATAGCAGAATTTAACATAAGCGGAAGAAAGAAACAATAAGCTATCTGAACATGAATATCTAATACAACTGTTTGAATTTCGACTACCCAGAACTGGTGTCACAGTTTCATAGACGGTCTAAGAATTCTACAAATAAAGGTCTGGAAGATCTAAATACAACCCTGTCTCTGGAAATATATGTAAGAAACATGAAAGTAGATAGAAGGAGACGCCAAGTCCTACAGACGCATGCAGGGCTACCTCGTGTTGCCCGATGAACAAGAATCAACAATCTCACTGCGGTACGAAGTCTACAACATTGGGGTCTGCACAAAAGAGTGCAGAGTGTAGTATCAGCACAACCAACCGCATGTGCTAGTAAGTGTCTAGCCTAACCCCGGCGAAGTAGTTACGAGGCTAGGACCAGATTACCAAATAAACTTGCGCAGTTATATAATATACAACAGAAAGTAAAGCAAAAATAAACAAATAAAGATGGGAGGGGAAAACATGCTTCGGGGGATAACAGGTAAAAAAAAATAGAATATTAAAAGAACTATAAAAGAATCAAAATTCAACCACTAACAAGAGTAAGGAAAACATAGGCAGATTTCACTTTCTTTTCACATTTTGTGGTAGGCGTACCACCCGCTCCCGTTTCATTATATCTTGTGGTAGGCGTATCACCCGCCTCCATTTCATTATATCTTGTGGTAGGCATACCACTCGCTCCCATTTTATTATATCTTTGTTGCGGCGTGCAACCCGATCCACATATAATACTGTTGCGGCGTGCAACCCGATCCTTATATAATATTGTTGCGGCGTGCAACCCGATCCATATATAATATTGTTGCGGCGTACAATCCGATCCATATATAATATTGTTGCGGCGTTCAACCCGATCCATATATAATATTTACAATTACAACGAGAGTCCTGACAAGGAATCAATAAGGTCTACACTAACCTGGGGAGGGATTCGACAACATAAGAAAATACGTCCCGGCAAGGAAGAAACAGCTATAACCAAACTTGTTCCACATCTAACTATCTCAAATATAATCAAACTTGTTACAACACCTAACTACCTCAGCTATAACCAAACCTATTACAACACCTAACTACCTCGGCTATAACCAAACTTATTAAAACACCTAACTACCTTGGCTATAACCAAACTTATTACAACACCTAACTACCTTAGATATAACTAAACTTGTTCCAACATCTAACTACCTCATCTATAACCATAATCCTTACCCAACACAAAGAATCATTAACCTAAGCATCTATAATATCAATTAAGAACACAATGCAGGGGAACCAAAACTCAACAATAGCCCGGCAAGGGGGCAACATAAGGGCCTCTCCTCTTTCTCACTTTTACTGCACAATTCACTTATACTTTCACAATTCGTTATACAACTGAAGACACGCTCGTCAATGTTCATAAGTCACAATTCTTTCCACAATTTTACACAACAAATAGAAATCTTCACCAAGGCATGAATAATACAATGAAATCATAAAAAATCACAATATAAGACTCACGGTCATGCTTGACACCAACGTATAGATACTCGTCACCATGCCTATACGTCGTACTTAACTAGAAACAAATAGCAAATAGAAAACAACTCCTAATCTCTTAAGGTAAGGTTAGACCAAACACTTACCCCCATGCCACGAACACAATTTACATTTCAATTATAGTTTTACCCCTCGATTCCACCACCAATTCGCTCGTATCTTTTATTGATGAACAAAGCTGAAAATTGCAAACCAATCGGGCTAAACAAAGCAACAATCCTTGGACTGAAATACCGAAATTACAAACCGAAACCTCGACTTCGAAGCTTGTCGGAACTCGACGAACCTCGGACAGCACCTAAAAATTCAATCTCCAGAAGTTGTTCAAAAATGATTGTCAGTGCTTACACCATGGAACGCAAAATTTGACAAACCATGAAGTGTCCTTCTCATTTATCTTGACGTTAAAGGTATCGGCTGTGAGGTAATGACTTCAGCTTTGGCGATAAATATCAAACTCAACAAAAGATGCAACACAATAACATAAAGGCAAATGGGTGTGTGCAGTGTTTCATCGCAGCACCAGATGTTGATCCTTAGAAGTTGCTCTGAATTTGAAGCTGATTGGCATACCAAAGTAGAGGAAAGTCAAGCAGATTATAAGATTTTTAGATTAATAGGGAAACAAGATGTCAAATGATGTGGGTGACGGCAGACTTGGTTTTTTTTTTAGGGGGATTAAGTCTGTTCCATTCTTTTCTTTGTTTTGACGGAATTTTGTCTCTCTCTTCTGGTGTGGAGCTGATTTTGGTGAGAATATGAGAGCACTTGGGCTCTCTTGAAAGAGAAGACGGCAATGTCGTCAAGAAATGAGGTGTGGCAGCCGTTATTTTTGTAGTCTAGGTCTTAGGTCTGCGAATTGAAAGCTTCTTAAACATCAAATTTTGTATTTAAGGTCCGAATCACGTTAAATGGATTCTGTTTCTTACCAAACTTTACCAACAACACATACAAATCATATTTAACCTGTACCGGGCTCCGAAACTATAATACGGGCCCGATACCACCGATTTCACATAACATTTCACTTTAAAAAATCTTTATATTTTTCAGAAAACAATTTCTTTCAAAAATTCATATCTCGGGCTTGGGACCTCGGAATTCAATTCCAGGCATATGCCCAAGTCCCATATTTTCCTACGGACCCTCAGGGACCGTCAAATCACGGGTTCGGGTCCGGTTACCCAAACGTTGACCGAAGTCAAATTAATTCATTTAATAATCAAAATTTATCATTTTTCATAGATTTTCACCTATTGGCTTTCTGGTTTCACGTCCGGACTGGGCACACAAATCGATGTGAGACAGAAAGAGGTTTTCAAGGCCTCGAAATGCAGAATTTCATTTTAACACAAGTGATGACCCAAAGTCATCACAATCCTTCAATTCCTTGAATGTACTAAATTGGCATTAATGATAGTAATTGTATAGCCAAAGTTTTATTATTTGTTTGACGTCCATTTATGCAAATTGACTCTTCAAACAAATATTCTTCAAAAAGAAAAAAAGAAACAAGTGTTTTTGTAATATGACTGATTTTGTGATGTTTATTCTCCAGCATGTATGTTTACTTTATTATATATGTAAGTAAACTTTTATTTGGTTTTGTAAACTCTTTTTTGTTATTTAGATAAACATAGACGTGTACCATATATATTTTATTTATTTTAAAAGAAATTCGTTTTATTCAAATCTAACTACAGTGTTTCAAAGAACTATACTTATAGGATTTTAAATGTAAAATAGTTTTATAGTTGTATGGAGTAGTTTTATTTTTTGCTAGAGGCGAAGTAATATTTAAATAATTAGAAAAAATAACAAAAGTTCCTAACATGATTGCATATGATCATTAACCAAATTAAGTATGATACATGATAAAAAAAAAGATAAATAATTTTAGAACTTTATCTATAAATTCAATATATATATTATATTATATTTGTATTTAACTAAAATAGTCAAATATAGAATAAAATTACCATATACTATTAATATTTATTAGCTTGCCGCTTGGTTTAACCATATTGTCAATTATATATACTAACTTTCTTGCTTTAATATATATATATATATATATATAGGTATAGATTTGAAGGGTTAAATTTTACGGAGAGAAACAATCAGACAATTAGTGGAGAAGAAGTCTTAAGAGATAGATGGCAAGTAGAAATGGAATACTCAAAGTGGGCAGATCTTGCCATTCTCGTAGGAATGATAATTTTGTATCGTCAGTTATTCTGCCTGATAATCAAGACAAATGAAAAGGTTATGCATGTAGTGAAAGGATGATCCATTTCAATTCTATCTAACCAAAGTAGACAAATTATGGCCAAGTACCTAGCCGCCTCACTAGGGGTGTTCAAAACCGAAAACCAAATTGAAACTGAAGCTTAATGGCTTATTGGTATCGGGTTAAAGGTTTAACGGACGGGGAATAGATTAAATTTTTTTCATTAACGGCTTATCGGTTTGGGGGCGGATTATTCCAGTACTAGTTCTAATGCCTAATTCCTAAATAATCAGAATTATGAAAAATATCTAACATAATCCTTGTTAATTACTTTACAAAAGGCAGAAAGTTTAGATTCAAATTCAAGCATACAAATGTTTTGGAATACTCATACAAATGAAGTAGTATTACATTATAAACAAGTCTTTCTCAGGCATAATGCATAAAGGATGCAACAACATTGAACTGGACAAGATAAGTTAGTCAACGCATCAGTTATACGATATTATATTGGTGAGGGCATAGAGATGTCTTTTTCATGCATGAAACAATGACTATTACGGACACCCGATGAAAGGTAATGCGCTTGAAATCTTAGTGTTAAACATGAACTAAGTGAGTTTTCAATTTGTAAGGGAGCTACAGCCAGACATGGACATATGGGTTCTGAATTAATACTCCATTTTAGATGCATATTTTCTAGTAATTCTGATTGAATATAGATTGAATTAGGCCGATAAACCGCCCGATAAGAGCTAAACCGATACTAATTCGCCCGACATCTTATCGGGTAATTAGCGGATTAATACATTTAAAAGCCGATAACCGATAAGCCAAACCGTTAAGAGTAAATAACCGTCCAATCCGCCCGATAAGCAGCCCTACGCCTCACCTGTCAATGGACTCACTTCATCTACTGAAGTTCCCACCAATTATGTATAAGATATAGTCCTTTCCTGGGGATTTCTAGTAGTACTTTTTTGGTTTTTTAAAACTCTCTCTGTAGTAGTAGAATAGATTCAGATGAAAGGGTTCACAAGAAATATGATTGTGTTTCTTTTTCCTAATGTAAACCAGTGGTAATGTGGTTTCAAGATTTTGCTGAACTCGTCAATTATGCTTAATTAACTGTAATACCCCAACACTCAAGCCTGTAATTCTACTGATTTATATAAACTTATTATGAAGTTGTTACATGAAATTTTGTTTTGAGGTTGAGGGGAGTTGAACAAGTGCTTTATGAACTGTGCTCCACTTCTGCTGAGCATAAACGGTATATGCTGAGTTCTTTTGGGGAGCATGAATACCAAGTTTGAAAATGGTTTAAAGATAACACGTTTTCAAGATTGTTAAAACTAGTGCAAGTTATGACAATAGCTTAAAACTAAGAAGTCCTTATGATTTGAAAATAATATGAAAGCCAAGCTTTAATAGTAGCAGAGGCGGATCTAGAATTTCGATAACATGAGTGCACTACTAAAAAAATGAGGGGAACTAATTAAGTGTTGAACCAAGTGCACCATTCAACTTTTAGAGCATGGGCACCAATACATAATACTGGACAAATTTTAGAAAATACGTACATAAAATATCTAATTTGACGGACGGACCATGGGTGCACGTGACCCGTATTGCAGGCTATAGATACGCCCCTGAATAGTAGTAAAGAAAGAAAGAAAAGCTTGTCTTTCAAAATGCTAAAAGAGAGAAGTGAAAAGAAAGGGGGAACTAGAAATAGCTTTTTTGATATCTGTAGTGTCCAGACACCTTACACGCAACTCAACTCTAATTCTACGGCATACCTGCTATCTCCCACTAGTATCAAGTATCAAGTAACTCTATTCACCGGATATATGTGAAGAAATCACCTAGTATTTTTATCTCTGCTGGAATTCAAACCTAAGACCTCAAATTCTCAATCCAGTTTATTGACCACTAGATCACACCCTTGGATGTACTAGAAATATCAATTCAAAGGAAGTATTAGCCCTGCCTTACATCATTTCCCATAACATACCTCCTACACAGCGGGTGATTGTTCCAGTCGATCATATGCTGTGAGATTCACAAAATGAGTCCCATTCGATCGTAGTTTCATGCAAAAAAATTCAAAATATTCATGTTGGATTTCAAAGCGATTCAGAAGAATAAGTCACAACACATTTCTGAAGTGTGTGTGTGTGTATATATATATATATATATATATATATATATATATATATAAGAAAATCAAAACAAACAGAGTAAAGAGTAAAGATTGACCTTTGAATCGCGAAAAAAAAAAGTGGAGAAATCTTGATATTGAATCGATTAGCAGAAACAAGAGGTCATAGGACTGATGCCTGCTCGTCAAGTCTGTTTAGCAGAAACAAGAACAAAACCACATATCAAAGAATCCCACGTCGACACAGACGAAAAGGGGGTAACAAAAATCAAAGGATCCTGTTGACCATGCAAACAAGACATAGGTTTCGGTCATATTAAGTCACATATCTATTTCGTAGTATTAGGGAACTAGCCCCTGTTTACATAATGATAATGCAGCAAGAAGAGCATAGAACAATGTAGTCACAGAAAGAAAACGATTCGAACAACTTAAGGGGCCAACTTATGTATCTATTCAGTAAATAAGCCTCAAGATGATTATTATAGATATGATTGATGATATCAATGTTTCCTCTCCATGTGAAAGCGCCAAAAAAACCTGTACTCTTTTGAACTCTGTTTTGCCCCTTTTGTGTTTCCATTGTTGCTGCACCAGTAATTCGGGAGATAAAGATAGGAAAACGAAAGAAAACCCTTTGATGGCTTTAGAGTAACATTTGTGATAACACTGGCTACGGGGACACTATGCTATGATTATTAGAAAGGGCTCTGCAGTTCCCAAGTTTTTGCCCAGATTGTTAAGTTGGATTGACAGAAGAAATCAAAGTAGAATTGCAAAGAAAATACAGGATAAGGAGAGAACCAAGAATCTGTAACCTAAGTGATATGGAGGAGGCCAGCACTACAGAAAACATTAGAATATATCACCAGAGAAGAGCTGTGGAGTAAAAGAGGATGATTACGGATTTGCTTTAATGGACGAGATTGGACCGAAGGAATTGTTAATGAGATTGGATTTCTCGTTATATTTCTTTGTTTACTTATTTGATGCAATGCCAAAAACATGCTATCTGAAACAACCACTTGAATCCACACAGCAATAGAGCTTATGAACTAATCATGTGTCTAAACAAAGCAAACAACTATTCAGCATTCAAATAGTTTAAACTCCTCTTAAATCATGCTCCTACTGACTCAAACATCAAGATAATTTTTCAAGAATCTAAACAACACAGATATATATCAAATATCACACATCAAGTAATCAAGCAGTATCGAGGAGCATACTCATGTTCACGTTGAAGCAAGGAAAACAGAGCAACGATTGAACAAATCCTAGTAAAGGAGAAAATTCACCAATTGTTTTTTGGTAGGCTCAATCTTGCGTTATTTTGCACTACGGATAAAGGAACACAATCATATTTCTTATGAACCCTTTTGTTTGCATCTTTACATACACAATAAAGAGACTTAAAAAGTTTGAATAAGTATTACTAAAAACATTTAAGTTGCAAGGAATGACCTGCTATCTGGTCATACATTATCGGTGGAAATGTCATGAGATGAAGTGAGTCCATGGAGAGGCGAAGCAGGTAAGGACTTGCCCATGATTTGCCTACTTCGGGTTGATAGAATTGATGTTGAAGCTTTTCTTGTATGCACAACTTTTTCATTTGTCTTAATAATCAGGAAGAAGACTAGACGGTACACAATTAGTGTTCCTACTAGAATGGAAAGGTCTATCCACTTTGAGTATGCCATTTCCACTTGCCATTTATCTCTCAAGACATCTTCTCCACTAATTGTATGATTGTTTCCGTTCAGATTGTCAGTGAACGTTAGCCCATCAAATTCATTCTTAAACATGCCTTGGTAAGCATACTTGTGGAACGAAAGGTAGTATGGGTACTTCCAGATTGGTTTAGGCAACACATTAGGTGTTTGAAAAAAACCACCACTTAATATCTGTAGTCCTTGTATTCCTGCGCCTATCACAATGCCCATGAGGAAATCGGGCACGATAGCTGCAACATTGGCCATTAGGCTCTCAACTATCATCATACTGATGAAAAGGACCAAAGCAAAGTAGATGAAATGCCCAAATCCATTTTGAAATCCAGTGAGGAAATAGGCAATGGCACCTGGAACCAATGAAATTAGTAGCAAGTACGGCATAGAAGAAAGAGTGTTGCCAATCACAAAAGCACAACAACCATAATGCCCGTTCAAGTTTTCTCTTTGAAACACCTACATTTTCTCGAAGAAATCAAATTAATTAGTCAAGATAAAAGAATAAACAGAGAATTCGTTAGTTATGACGATGAAACAAGAATACCTTCATGTCCTCCACAAATGAAGAAAATCCACCAACTGTCATAAATGTCATAAAAGAAACAACGAAAGCCACCATTAGACCTCTTTCCTGAAAAGTTAATATTCAAATATCTGTTATGATTCATAAATTGCATCTTCATGTAGCAGTACTGAAATTTATTTTGATTCCATATCCCTATTAATTAATTGTTTGTACCTCGATTGAACCATAGCTTAAGTCGACATTATAGTAGATAGAGCCAAGACCTAAAGCAATGACAACATAAGACGCGAATCGCATCCAATAGTAGCCAAGATCGCGGAACATGTTCACAGAAGACCTCCTTGTCAAAACAAGGCTTTGCGTAGTAAAGTTTGCATGGCTTCTTTTTTCCAATATTTCACCACCCTGAAAATATATAATGGCGGTTAGAGTGATTCCTTCTCATCACCTTCAAATGACCCCTCCTCCTTCCTTTCCCTTTTGGTAATTGCTGCTTACCTGTTGACATATTTCTAAAACCTGGTTCTGAATTTTATGATATCCTTCGGATGATTTATATGAATTAATGAGAAGATCTACCACTTCTTCTGTCGGTTTTCTTCCGGCTAAACCATGTTCGATATCCTATTAATAGGGCAATAACATTTAGTAAAAATGCAAAATTTGGCCTCAATATCATAGAAAAGGAAAGAGTATGGATACCGTTTAAAGGGTTTACCTCATAAAAATTGCTAATTGTTTTAAGAAAATGATCAGACTGATTCTGAAGAGTTGGGCAAGGGAAACCATTTGTCCCAAAAAACTATCATAACAAAAGAAAAGATTAAAAACATACTAGCAAACTGATGAAGATTTTACATATACTTGCACTAGTAAGTCTTTAGTAGTTCATCTAAACATACCTCAATTGCTGCACTAGCAGGTCCAAAATACACTGTTCTTCCTGAAGACATGAGGCATAGATTGTGGAAGAGGTTGAAAACTTCAGCACTGGGCTGATGAATAGATGTAATAATGGTTCTTCCCAATCTTTGGCGTGAAATTCCGCTCATCACATAATAAGATGCAGCACTGTCGAGGCCACTGGTTGGTTCATCGAGGAAGAGAAGTTTTGGTCGCGTTAGAATCTCCATGCAAATACTAAGTCTCCTCTTTTCTCCTCCGCTAATTCCTTTAGTGCCCCGTCCTCCAATTCTTGTGTTCATTGCATCTTGCAACCCCATCTCCTTTATAGTCTGCTCTGCTATTTGAATTTTCTCTGATTTTGTCATGGAATCTGGCGGTTGGAGTTGTGCAGAGTAGTAAACAGCTTCTTTAACAGTTAGTGTTGCCAGCAGAGTTTCATCTTGAGTCACGTATGCCTGATTTTACAGGATAGAAGTGAGAGAAGCGTTTTGTGTAACCAATTGAAAACTTTTGAAAATTTCCATGCTAGTTTGGGCTTCCGCTACTAATTCGAAATGAAGCCGACGTAATGGTTCGAACGGAATTCCGCCGGGCGACGGTGGTGGTGCAAATGGCTAGCACGACCGGAAAAACTGAGGAAACCCCCAGGGAAAAAAGAAAAAGAAATGATAGAGAGAAAAGGAGGTGCAGGATTTCGCCCGGAGAAACATAGAAATCTGAACAATTTGCTGGAGATTGAAATTGAGAGAAAAACCGTAAATAGAACTAACAAAGAGGGGTTTATTTGGGATCAGCTCAAAAAGATGAAGAAGTCTGAATTAAAGATCGCTCAAAGGGAAGTTGAAATTTGCTAAGACAGTATTTAAATCATTTATTCACCAATGTCAAAATGTCGTTATTCTTTTTTTCACCTTTTAAAAATAAATTTTATATTATATAAAATTATAATTTAAGTTACTGTTCTTAAAATTTAGGACTTTAATATCAATTAAAATTTTGCTTATTAACTTATTCTTCATTTGAACTAAGTAAAAAGTCATAAATCTAACTTTTTCAATTAATAAAAGAATGTTACTATTTCAGTTTATAGTCACTTTATGGTGCACGTTAGCATATAGTGATAATATTCTTGTTTTCTCCATGTACAAGTTAGGCCTTGTGTAGGTCTTTTTTAGTTTTAATTAATTATTTTAGACTAAATTAGATTAGAATAAATTTATTTGTGGTAAATTTGTATACAAGTATAAGAAATAATATATCAGCACAAATACATTCCATGTTAGATATAATGATAATTCCCATTAATATTTTAAACGCTATATATAACAATTAATTTTTAAAATATTGATGAGCTAATATCTTCATTTTATATAATTTAATTTTCTCAATTAAGAAAATAGAGAAAGACTCAGCAGGAACTATAACTAAATTAAGTTGGTAATTCTCCGGCACTCCTTAATTAAAATTTTATAACCGGTTGCAAAATTAAAACTAATTAATTATTTATGATTTGACTGTCTTAGTAAAAAAGAAAAGTAAAAGGTTTTTTATGCAAAAGTCGGTTTGATCCTCTTATACAATAGTATGTCTTGCCTTTTAATCAAATCAATAAATATGAAAAATACTACGATTAGATATAAATTATTTCAATAAATCCACAATTATCATACTCTTTAATTTAGTATAAAAGTCTAGAAATATTTTGAAAATGACATTTAACAGATGCATGCTAGATGTACGTAGTTTAATTATAATATTTTATATAACTTTTAATGATACATACTAATTGATATGGGGGACTATAAGCATGAAGCGCGTACCCCAAAACTAGTAATAATAATGGAGTGGCCATTTAGGCATGTATATTTTATAAATCAATGTTTGGTCTATAATTATGTTTCCGATTATTCTGTCTTTACCTTGAAATAGAGAATCTGAAATTGAAAAACTGATTTAAAGAATATTGCAAGTGAAATATTGATTTTTACTCATAAAATTTTAACCCTTTTCTTTTCAAGTGAGTTCATGCCCAGATAATATTAAACTTTCAAATACTTTGCAACTTTAATGTTTAATATCATTTGCTCAACTTCGACCAAATATTGTCAAAATAGACCTTTAAATTCTTTGATAACAATATAATTGACATACTTGATAGCATTTGACATCCAAACTGGTAACTTTTTTCTGTCTTTAAAAATGAAATGAGTAATATACTCTGCAGACTAGGAAACTCTACTGTAGTTTGTAAACCTTTTCTTTGTTGTGATAATGATTCACAACTACCTGTACTAGGTTAATGTTTAGGATTACTTAATGGAGGGCTTTATTCACCCGTGGAAGCTTATTTTAAGAAATATTTTTTTTAAAGTACTTTTGAAGAGAATAGTTTGTGTATGCTAATCACTCTAAAAAATACTTTTGAGCAATAATTTGTGTTTGGCCAAACTTTTTCAGAAAGTATTTTTAAATATCGAATTACAAATAAGGACATCAATAGATTTAATTAATAGTTAATATTATAAGTGAATAAATAATCTCAAAAATTTATTATTACAGGCAAAATTAAATATTTTTATTTTATTTAAATAAAATTAAAAAGTACTTAATTCTTTTACTATAAGTTAAATATATTAAAATTCATTCATCAAATATAAAAGTATTCACTCTAAAGTCACTATATATTAGAAAGTTATAAAATAAGAAGAAATACTTATACATTAATATCCTAAGTATTAGGTTTAACAGTTATTTTGGTACATACTATATTTTGTTAAGGGTATTTTAGGTAAGAAAAAAAGTCAAAACTGCTTCTGCTTCTGCTTTTGGGAAGAATGCAACTTTTTCTACTTCTCAGAAACTGCTTCTGCTTTTGTTTCTTCCCAAAAGCACTTTTTTCCTCCGAAAAAGCTTGGCCAAACATCTCAAGTTAAGAAAAAAAAGTGCTTTTGGGAAAGAAAAAAAATACTTTTGGCCTTTTAAGAAGCTTGGCCAAACAGGCTATTAGTGCTTACTAATGTATGGAATAAAATATGTTTATACTAAATGTTTAGATGAGAAAGTGACACGTGGAGTCGAAGATATAAGGCAATCGGGTCCGGAGGAAATGATCTCGTCTGTTACCAAAGGAAATAATTCTTATAAAGATAAAATAAATGTCTGGCACCTGATAGCATTTAATAAAGAGTATTCTACAACATTAAGTTTGCCACCCCTTACAAAGAATATTGTAACGACTCGACCAGTCGTTTTGAGCCCTAGCGTGATGTTCAGCAGTCTGAGGCTATGAACAGCTTCAACTCAGGTATTACGACTTGTACGCGCAGTCGTAATTGAATTTCGGGAAGTTCAGAGTGGATTTGGAAAGAGAATTCTTGTTTCGAAAGCTTAAAGTTGAAAGAATGAACTAGAATTGGAATTTTGAGTAAACGACCTCGGAATCGGGATCTGAATGTTCCAACAGGTTCGTATGATGATTTTGGACTTGGACGTATGCCCGGTTCAGGTTTTTGATAACGCGGAAGTGTTTTGGCACCCATTGAGGAAGTTAGCATTTTAGAAGAAATTTCATAAATTTGGGTTGAAGTGCATTTTAGTGATATCGATGTCCATTTGGAATTCTGAGTCTGGGAATGGCTCCGTATGGTGATTCTGGAGTTGGGAGCGCGATCGGAAGTGAATTTGGAGGTCCGTAGGTCATTTTGGAACCATTTGGCTAAAGATAGAATTCGGAGGATTTTGAGAGGTTTGACTGGAAGTTGACTTTTTAATATCGGGGTCGGAATCTGATTCCAAAAGCTGGTATAGGTCCGCAATGTCGAATATGACTTGTGTGCAAAATTTGAAGTCAGTCGGACGTGATTTGATATATTTAAGCATCGAAAGTAGAAGTTGGAAAGTCTGAAGTTCATAAAGCTTGGATTGGAGGCTGATTCATGATTTTAGCATTATTTGATGTGATTTGAGGCCTCGAGCAAGTCCGTAGCGTGTTTTAGGATTGGTTGGTAGGTTTGATTGAGGTCCCGGGGGCCTCTGGTGGATTCTGGGTGGTTAACGGATCGAAAATAAAAATTTTGGAAGGCTGAGGCTTCCTGGTTGCTGTCATAACCGCATCTGCGATTTTGGATCGCAAATGCGATATCGCAGATGCGGCAATTCAACCGCAGAAGCGGTTTTGGGCTAGAAGAGGAAGGACCGCAGACGCGGCCATATTTTCGCAGATGGGGAACCACACCTGTGGTAGAGGCATCGCAGAAGCGGAGTTTTGGTCAAGCGCTCGAGGACCGTAGATGCGGTCAAGGTTCCGCAGAAGCGGGACCGCATCTGCGGAAGGCTGGTCGCAAAAGCGGAAGAGGGCAACTTGGAGTGGACCGCAGATACGGTCAAAGTTCCGTAGAAGCGGGACCGCATCTGCAAGAGGCTTGTTGCAGAAGCGAAAAAGGGCGGCCTAGGAAGGACCGCAAAAGCGGTAATTTAACCGCACCTGCGAAACCGCAGAAGCGGTCAAGGACCGCAGGTACAGAAATAGATGGAGGCAGAATTGTATTAAATGCGCGATTTGGCCATTCTTCTCCCATTTTTCTCTTGGCATGGGCGATTTTGGGGAGCTTCAAGAGAGAATTTTCGTCATCAACGATAAGGTAAGATATCCCCACCTACTTTGAGTTAAATATTTCAATTATGCATGGATTTGAGCATGAAATTGGTGGAGATTTGGGGGTTTTGGTAGAAAGATGTAGAATTTATATTCTTGGAGTTTAACCGCGATTTTGGGTATGAAATTTAGAAAAAATTATATATTTTAGTTCGTGAGGCCGTGGGTAAACTTATTCTTCAAAAAAATTTTGGATTCCAGGCACGTGGGTCCGAGGGCATTTTTGTCAACTTTTCGATCGATGTTAGGAATTGCTATAAATTAGATTATAATGAGTACCTTAGCATATATTAATGGATTTACATAATTATTGGCTAGTTTTGGAGCGTTGCCCATCGATTCGAGTCTTCGGAAGGGCCTAGAATGCCAGTTATGGACCTTTGTAGCAAGGTGAGTCTTCTTTCTAACCTTGTAAGAAGGAATTATCCTCATAGGTGAAATAATTGATTATGTACTCCTATTTGTGGGGGCTACGTATGCACGAGGCAACGAGAGTCCGTGCGTAGATACTATTATGCTATTGTCCGGGTAGTTAGGACCCAAAACATGCCATACTTGGATTAATTGTAAACTTACCGACATTTGAATTGCTTAAATCACATCGAATTAGCAAACGAATTTCTAAACAGATAAAATCTCATTTTTCTTAAATGTTTAAAAGAGGATTTGTTTTCATTGGATAATTACTCCGTATGGATTTCTTGATTGGTTGTCTGTGTGTTATATTTTGGAACGGGCCAAACGCCTCGGTAGATTAAAATAGATGCATCTATAGGCGCACCGTCGACCCTCGGCAAGTGCACAGTTTACATTTCTGTTGGAGCGGGTCGTCGACCTCGGCATGATTTGTGCATGCTTGTATTGCTACTTGAACTTATTAAAGTTGTTACCTCTTCATGGCTTGAGAATATTTGAAAAATAATAGAAAAGGAATTTGGGAAATTTTCCATAAAAAGGAATAATAGTTTACTTGTTTCCTTCTATTTGATAAAAATCATGTTGGTAGAAATTCACGATTTAATGTAATATTGACATCATTATTAGACTACTAGTAAGTGTCGAAGTTGACCATCTCGTCTCTACTTCTTCGAGATTAGGCGGGATACTCATTGAGTACACGTTGTTTACGTACTCATATTATCACTACAAGAAAGAAGGCATTTCGCAACAATATTTTTTGTTGCCATATATTCAATGTTGTTGCCAAAAGTATTTTTAGCAACAACAAAAGAGTTGTTGCACTCCGTTGCTATAAACACCAATGGAAAAAGTATATGCAACAACAGAAACAATTGTTGCCAAAAGTTTACCTAGCGCAACAATATGTATTGTTGCCATAAGTTATTTGTTGTTGGTATAAAGCTAATAAAGTCATAGGTTATGAAGATATATAGCAAGAAAAAATATTGTTGTGATAAAATTAGTTTTTTACCAATAATATCAGTTGTTGCTAAAAAATTGTGACGACCCAAAGGGTCATTACCAGAGTTTTCCTTTTTCTGTGCTTTCGAGGCCTTGAAAATCTCACTTTTAGTTGCCTCGATTTACGTGCGCAGTTCAGACGCGCAGACGGAAAGTTTTTATGTTGAAATATATGAATTATGTGTAAAATTTGAAGAATTTTGATATTAATATGAATAAAGTTGACTTTGGTCAACATTTTTGGTAAACGGATCCGAACCCATGATTTAACGGTCTCGGAAGGTCCGTAGAAAAATATGGGACTTGGGCGTATGCCCGGAATCGAATTCCGAGGTCCCAGGCCCGAGAAATGAATTTTTCCGTGAAATTGTTTTCTGAAAATGTTTAAGGAAAATAAAAATAAAATTTGATAAAAAAGGAATGGTATCGGGCTCTTATTTTGATTCTGACGCCTGGTACAGGTCATATATATTGGTTAAGCGCTTCCTGTAAAGTTTGGTTGAAAACGGACGTCGTTTGACGTGTTTCGGCCTTAAATGGGAAAATTTTGAGGTTTATGAAATTTGAAAGATTTCTTGGGTTTTAAGGCTCAATTCATTGATTTTGATGTTGTTTTGGCGATTTGATCGCTCGAGCAAGTTCATATGATGTTTTTGAGTCAGTGTACATATTCGGTTTGGAGCCCCGAGGCTCGGGTGAGTTTCGGATAGGTAACGGGGTGGTTTTGGACTTAGAAAAAGCTGCAGAAAATCTGCAGCAGGTGCACAGGGATTTCCTTCTATGCAATCGCATAGAGCAAAGTTCAGGGGTTCCCAAATCCTTCTACGCGATCGCATTGGTCTTCCTGCGATCTCATAGCTTGCCAGCTTCCTTCTACGCGTTCGCATACTACTCCCCGCGATCGCACTGAGTAAAAAGACAACCTCCATTTTTCTTCTATGCGATCGCAACACTACTTTTGCGATCGCATTGCACATCAGGTCAGACTCTATGCCATCACAGTCCTCTCTATGCGATCGCATAGAGCAATTAAAGACCCAAAAATAGAACACTTGCGGGGTTTTCATCCTATTTCTTAACTCTCTCTTCTCCAACAGCTCTTAGGCGATCTTTGGAGCATTTCTTCACCAAAGTTCCTTGGGTAAGTATTTCTTAACTCGTTTTCTTCACTTTCCATCAACATCAATTGAATTCCTAGGCATAAACATGTGAAAATAAGTAGAAAATTAGAGAAATGGGTAGATTTAGGGTTTCCAAGGATTTCATGAATTAGACCTCATTTTGGGGTCGAACTTGAAAGCAAATTATATATTCGGGCTCGAGGATGAATGAGTGAATTTATTTTGGTTCGAAACTCGTGTTTTGACCAAGCGGGCCCGGGGTCGATTTTGCCAATTTTGGGCAGAATGTTGGAAAAATATATTTAGGCATGTGGATTGGATTGTTGAGTATTATTGATGATATTAAATCAATTGTGTATAGATACGATCGAATTGGAGCCAAATTTGAAAGGAAAGGCATTGGTTAAGGATTGAGTTGGCCGTAAACCTTCGAGGTAAGTGTTTGATCTATCCTAGCTTGAGGGAATAAGAGTTGAGTATAATTGCTATTTGTTATGTGTTGTGTCCAACGTATAGGCATGGTGACGAGTATCTATACGTTGGGGGTCGAGCATGACCGTGGTCTTAAATGGATTAGATTTCGAAATTCTTATGTGATTCTATGAAAGAATTCATTGTTGAGCCTTGGCACCAAGTTATTGTTTCTCTTGCCAATTATATATATTGAGAACTATGTTAAAAGTGAAATGGGAGTGAGTGGTACGCCTACCACAGATTATATTGAAATGGAAGCGAGTGGTACGCCTACCACAACTTATATTGATTATTGTTATTGGCCATAGTTGCCGATGACATATTGTGCACTGTGTTAATAATGAAACGGGAGTGAGTGGTACGCCTACCACAAGATATTAATTGAAATGGGAGCGGGTGGTATGCCTACCACAAGATATGAATTGAAATGGGAGCGGGTGGTATGCCTACCACAAGATATGAAATGAAATGGGATCGGGTTGCACGCCTGCAACAAGATGAGTTGAACTTGAAAGTGATTTTAATTCCATTACTCGTTTATTTCTGATATTATATTTTGTTGCCACCCCAGGGTATGTTTTCCCCTTCCCAATTATTACATGTTATTTCTTGTCATTTTTTGTTGTATATATATTTTGAACTGCACAGGTTTATGTGGGTGTCTGGCTCTAGCCTTGTCACTACTTCGCCGGGATAGGCCAGACACTTACCTGCACATGGGGTCGATTGTGCTGATTCTACACTCTGCGCTCTTTTGCGCAGATACAGGTTTCGGACAGCAGCAGAAGCAGTAGTACGAGTGTTAGCATTCCGATCGGCGAGACACTGAGGTAGCCTTGCAGGCGTCCGCATGACCCGGCGTCTCCTCTATCTTTATTTTCAGTCTGTTATCTCATGTATTCGAGACAAACGGTTTTATATTTCTTTCAAACAGTTGTGTTTAGTATTCTTAGAAGTTCGTGAGCATTGTGATACCAGTTCTTGGGTAGTGATTTATGTTTGGATTTTCGTATCGCATCTAGTAACATTTTCTAAGTCTTCCGCTAAACTAATTTATTCCGTTGTAATTATATGATTATTGCTAAATGTTTTAAAATAAGAGTTGTAAAAATGGAAAGATAAAGTAAGAGTTGGCTTGACTAGCTCTCACTAGTAGGCGCCATCACGACTCCCGATGGTGGGAAATCCGGGTCGTGACAAGTTGGTATCTGAGCGCTAGGTTGCATAGGTCTCACAACTCACGAACAACCTTAGTAGAGTCTGAGGGATCGGTACGGAGACGTCTGTATTTATCCCCCAGAGGCTACAGAGTTAGGAAAAATTTCACCTTTATTCTTTCCTATCGTGCGAATTTGTTCTTCAAAATGCTAATTGAATTTCTACTCTGTTCTTCCACAGATGGCAAGAACGCGCGCTTCCTCATCTACTGATCAACAGCCTGAGGCCCCGGCAGCAGCTCCCGCAAGGGGCAGAGGCCGAGGTCGAGGCCGTCCTAGAGGCCGAGGTAGGGGCAGAGCTCAGCCCCGAGCAGCAGCACCAGTGGCGGAACCTCAGATTCATGTTGAGGAGGGGGTTCCAGCCCCAGCAGCTCCAGTGGGCCCAGCTCAGGTCCTAGAGGGGTTCACTGCTACCCTAGTTCTTCAGGACGCTCTAGTCCGATTGGTAGGCTTTATTTTAGAGTGTCACTCTAGCAGGGTTACTTCCGGCAGCATCAGCCACTTCTCAGGCTGGAGGAGGTAATCAGACTCCCGCTACACGTACTCCGGAGCCAGTAGCTCCCCAGGTTCAGGTTCCAGTGGTTCAGCCAGCTAAGGCAGTTCAACCAGGTGTATTGGCTCAAACCGGCGAGGCTGCAGCTATGTCCGCCGATGCCTTATGGAGATTGGACATATTCACCAAACTCTTTACTACCACATTCAGCGGTACTTCTTCAGAGGATCCCCATGACTTTTTATATAGCTGCCATGAGGTTCTCCGGACTATGGGTATTGTGGAGACCAATGGTGTTGAATTTGCCACTTTTCGTCTATCTGGATCCGCCACGACTTGGTGGAGAGACTATTGTTTATCCAAGCCAGCAGGGTCGCCATCTTTGACTTGGGACCAGTTTGCAGAGTAGTTTTTGGAAAAGTTTCTTCCAGTGACTCAGAGGGAGGCTCTTCGCAGGCAGTTTGAGCACCTCCATCAGGGCTCCATGTCAGTCACTCAGTATGAGACTCGGTTCATTGACCTAGCTCGGCACCATTGTCATACTTCCCACCAATAGAGAGAGGGTGAGGAGGTTTATTGATGGTTTGATTCAGCCAATTCGTCTTCAGATGGCTATGGGGGCCAGGAGTGAGATCACTTTTCAGGAGGCGGCCAATGCAGCTCGCCGGATCGAGATGGCTCTGTCTCAAGGAGGAGGTCATGGGTTGGATAAGAGGCCCCGTAACTCAGGCAGATTCAGTGGTACCTCGTCTGGAGGTAGAGATGCTTATGGTAGAGGCATCCTCCTAGGACTTTTCAGTCAGCCCTTCAGGTTTCTCACGGTACTTCAGGTGGTCGTAATTCTCAACCGCATTACTCTGATCAGCAGTTGTACAGTGCACCATCAGCACCCATCAGTGCACCACCACTTCAGAGTGCCCAGGGACGTCATCCTCAGCAGCCGATGGCATGTTTCACATGTGGAGACATGAGGCACATTTCCAGGTATTGCCCTCGAGCTTCGAATAGCTCCCAGTACCAGAATTATCGTGCTATAATTCAGGCACCAGATGTTCCACAGCCTGCCCAGTCAGTTAGAGGTGGTGGCAGGGGTATTAGAGGTGGACCGCAGACCGATAAAGGTAGAGGCCAACCAGTAGCTAATCGTCCTAGAGATATTGCTCAGGGTAGTGGGGCCCAGCCCCAATGTTATGCACTTTCTGCCAGACCAGAGGTGCGGTTATTACAGGTATTATTCTGGTTTGTGATAGAGAGGCCTCGGTGCTATTTGACCCTGGGTCTACATATTCGTACGTGTCTTCCTATTTTGCACCGTACCTGGTTTAGCCTAGTAATCCACTGGGTGTTCCTGTTTATGTGTCTATACAAGTGGGTGATTCTATTGTGGTCGATTGAGTTCATCGATCTTGTATTGTGGTGATTGGGGGTCTTGAGACCTATGTTGATTTATTGCTCTTAGATATGGTCGACTTCGATATTATATTAGGAATGGACTGGCTATCTCCATATCATTCTATCTTGGATTGCCATGCTAAGAATATGATCTTAGCTCTGTTGAATTTGCCTCGTGTAGAGCGAAAAGGAATTTCTAGTCATACTACCCGCAATGTTATTTCATATGTTAAGGCTCCGCGTATGGTTGAGAAAGGGTGTTTGGCTTATCTAGCCTATGTTCGTGATTCCAGTGCTGAGGTTCCCTCTATTGATTCTGTGCTCGTGGTTCGCGAGTTTCCTGAAGTTTTCCCTTCAGACCTGCAGGGTATACCACCTGACAGGGATATTGATTTTTGCATTGATTTGGCTTCGGGCACTCAACCCATTTCTATTCCACCATATCACATGGCTCCTCCAGAGTTAAAGGAATTGAAGGAACAGTTGTAGTATTTACTTGAAAAGGGTTTCATTAGACCCAGTGTTTCGCCATGGGGCGCGCCGGTATTATTTGTAAAGGAGAAAGATGGTTCGATGAGAATGTGCATTGATTATCGGCAGTTGAACAAGGTTACTATCAAAAATAAATATCCACTTCCGCGGATTGATGATTTATTTGACCAGCTTCAGGGTGCCAAGGTGTTTTCAAAGATAGACTTGAGATCTGGCTACCATCAATTGAAGATTAGGGCATCTGATGTTCCTATGACAGCATTCCGCACTCGGTACGGACATTATGAATTCCTGGTCATGTCTTTTGGGTTGACAAATGCCCCAGCAGCTTTTATGTAATTGTTGAATCGAGTGTTCAGGCCTTATTTAGACTTGTTCGTGATAGTCTTCATTGATGACATATTGATATACTCCCGTAGTCAGGAGGAGCATGCGCAACATCTCAGAGTGGCTCTCCAAACTCTGAAAAATAGTCAACTTTATGCAAAATTTTCAAAAGTGTGAATTCTAGTTAAGTTCAGTTGCATCGTCATGTTGTGACGGCAAAAGGTATACAGGTTGATCCAAGGAAGATTGAGGCAGTCAAGAACTGGCCTAGACCAATATCAGCCACAAAGATCCAGAGTTTCTTGGGATTAGCAGGTTTTTATCGGCGATTTGTGGAGGGTTTTTCATCTATTGCGACTCTGATGTCCAGATTGACCTAGAAAAGTGTCCAGTTCGAATGGTCAAATGAATGTGAGGCAAGCTTCCAGAAGCTCAAGACAGCCTTGACCACAGCACCGGTGTTGGTTTTGCCCATCGGTTCGGGACCCTATACGGTCTATGGTGATGCGTCCCGTATTGGGCTTGGTGCAGTGTTGATGCAGGATGGCAAGGTCATTGCCTATACTTCGAGGCAGTTGAAAATTCATGAAAAGAACTATCCAGTACATGACCTGGAGTTGGCGGCGATTGTTCACGCATTGAATATTTGGAGGCACTATCTGTATGGCGGGGCATGTGAAGTATTCACCTATCACAAGAGCCTTCGGTACCTATTAAATAGAAGGAGTTGAATTTGAGGCAGAGAAGGTGGTTAGAATTGTTGAAGTATTATGATATCACCATTTTATATCATCCGGGGAAAGCAAATGTGGTGGCCGATGCTTTGAGCAGGAAGTCAACCAGTATGGGTAGTCTTGCTTATATTCCGGTCAGTCAGAGGCCACTTGCTTTGGATGTTTAGGCTTTAGCCAACCGATTTGTTAGGTTGGACATTTCTGAGCCTAGTCGAGTGCTAGCTTTCACGGTCGCTCACTCTTCATTATTGGAGTGTATCCGCGATCGGCAGTCTGATGATCCTCATTTATGTGTCCTTAAAGACACGGTTCAGTGAGGAGGTGCCAAGCAGGTCACCTTAGATGTTGATAGAGTTTTGATATTACAAGGGCAAATTTGTATGGCAAATGTTGATGGACTTCGAGAATTGATTTTAGAGGAAGCTCACAGTTCCCAGTATTCTATTCATCCAGGCGCAGCAAATATGTATCAGGATTTACGACAACATTATTGGTGGCGTAGAATGAAAAAGGATATTGTGGCATATGTAGCGCGGTGTTTGAACTGTCAACAAGTTAAATATGAGCATCAGAGGCCTGGTGGTTTATTTCAGAGAATTGAGCTTCCCGAGTGGAAGTGTGAGAGGATTACCATGGATTTCGTTACTGGACTTCCGATGACCCGGAAGAAGTTTGATGATATTTGGGTCATTGTTGATAGGCTGACCAAGTCAGCGCACTTAATTCCAGTAGTAGTCTCCTATTCATTCGAGAGGTTAACGGAGATTTATATCCGGGAGATTGTTCACCTTCATGGTGTACCGGTATCCATCATTTCAGATCAGGGTACGCAGTTTACCTCACGCTTTTAGAGAGCGGTTCGGCAAGAGTTAGGCACCCAGGTTCAGTTGAGTACATCATTTCATCCCCAAACGGACGGTCAGTCCGAAAGGACCATTCAGGTTTTAGAGGATATGCTCCGAGCCGGTGTTATTGATTTTGGAGGGTCGTGGGATCAGTTTCTGCCTTTGGCAGAGTTTACCTATAATAAAAGCTATCAATCGAGCATCCAGATGGCTCCTTATGAAGCTTTGTATGGTAGACGGTGTCGATCTTCGATTGGATGGTTCGAGCCGGGAGAGGCTCGGTTGTTAGGTACGGATTTAGTTCAGGAAGCCTTGGACAAGTTCAAGATCATTCAGGATAGGCTTCGTACAGCTCAGTCCAGGCAAAAGAGTTATGCAGATCGTAAGGTTCGAGATATAGCTTTCATGGTTGGTGAGCGGGTATTGCTTCGTGTATCGCCTATGAAGGGCGTGATGCGATTTGGGAAGAAGGGCAAACTTAGCCCTAGGTTTATTAGCCCATTTGAGATTCTTGATCGTGTGGGAAAGGTGGCTTATAAACTTGCTTTACCACCTAATTTTTCAGCTGTGCATCCAGTGTTTCATGTATCCATGCTCCGGAAATATCACGGCGATCCATCGCACGTGTTAGATTTCAGCACTGTCCAATTGGACAAGGATCTATCTTATGAGGATGAGCCAGTGGCTATTCCAGATGGGCAGGTTCGACAGTTGAGGTCGAAGAGTTTTCCATCAGTACGTGTTGAGTGGAGAGGTCAGCCTCCTGAGGCATCGACGTGGGAGTCCGAGTCTGATATGCGGAGTCGTTATACTCATCTATTCCCTGACTCAGGTTCTTCTTTATTTTGTCCGTTCGAGGACGAACGGTTGTTTTAGAGGTGGAGAATGTGACGATCCAAAGGGTCATCACCAGAGTTTTTCCTTTTTCCGTGCTTTCGAGGCCTTGAAAATATCACTTTTAGTTGCCTCAATTTACGTGCGCAGTCCGGGCACGCAGCCGGAAAGTTTTTATGTTGAAATATATGAATTATGTGTAAAATTTGAAGAATTTTAATATTAAAATGAATAAAGTTGACTTTGGTCAATATTTTTGGTAAACAGACCCGGACCTGTGATTTGACGGTTTCGGAAGGTCCGTAGAAAAATATGGGACATGGGCATATTCCCGGAATCGAATTCTGAGGTCCCAGGCCCGAGAAATAAATTTTTCTGTGAAATTATTTTCTGAAAATGTTTAAGGAAAATGAAAATGAAATTTGATCAAAAAGTAATGGTATCGGGCTCGTATTTTGGTTCTGATGTCCGGTACAGGTCATATATATTGGTTAAGCGCTTCCTGTAAAGTTTGGTTGAAAACGAACGTCGTTTGACGTGTTTCGGCCTTAAATGGGAAAATTTTGAGGTTTATGAAATTTGAAAGATTTCTTGGATTTTAAGGCTCAATTCAATGATTTTGATGTTGTTTTGGCGATTTGATTGCTCGAGCAAGTTCGTATGATTTTTTTGAGTCAGTGTATATAATCGGTTTGGAGCCCGGAGGGTTCGGGTGAGTTTCAGATAGGTAACGGGGTGGTTTTGGACTTAGAAAAAGCTGAAGAAAATCTGCAGCAAGT
The DNA here is from genome assembly GCA_026770625.1 of Nicotiana glauca. Classification (NCBI taxonomy): domain Eukaryota; kingdom Viridiplantae; phylum Streptophyta; class Magnoliopsida; order Solanales; family Solanaceae; genus Nicotiana; species Nicotiana glauca. The sequence continues at coordinate 62,130 of MU774597.1, forward strand.
GCACAAGGATTTCCTTCTATGCGATCGCATAGGCATAGTTGCGATCACATAGAGCAAAGTTCAGGGGTTCCCAAATCCTTCTACGCAATCGCATTGGTCTTCCTGCGATCGAATAGCTTGCCAGCTTCCTTCTACGCGATCGAATACTACTCCCAGCGATCGCACTGAGTAAAAATACAACCTCCATTTTTCTTCTATGCGATCGCAACACTGCTTCTGCGATCGCATTGCACATCAGGTCAGACTCTATGCGATCGCAGTCCCCTCTATGCGATCGCATCGAGCAATTTCGTCCAGTGGTTTTAAAGACCCAAAAACAGAACACTTACGGGATTTTCATCCCAATTCTTAACTCTCTCTTCTCCAACAGCTCTTGGGCTATCTTTGGAGCATTTCTTCACCAAAGTTCCTTGGGTAAGTATTTCTTAACTCGTTTTCTTCACTTTCCATCAACATCAATTGAATTCCTAGGCCTAAACATGTGAAAATAGGTAGAAAATTAGAGAAATGGGTAGAGTTAGGGTTTCCAAGGATTTCATGAATTAGACCTCGTTTTGGGGTCGAACTTGAAAGCAAATTATATATTCGGGCTCGTGGATGAATGAGTGAATTTATTTTGGTTCAAACCTCGTGTTTTGACCAAGCGAGCCCGGGGTCGGTTTTGCCAATTTTGGGCAGAATGTTGGAAAAATATATTTAGGCATGTGGATTGGATTGTTGAGTATTATTGATGGTATTAAATCAATGGTGTATAGATACGATCGAATTGGAGCCAAATTTGAAAGGAAAGGCATTGCTTAAGGATTGAATTGGCCGTAAACCTTCGAGGCAAGTGTTTGATCTATCCTATCTTGAGGGAATAGGAGTTGAGTATAATTACTATTTGTTATGTGTTGTGTCGGACGTATAGGCATGGTGACGAGTATCTATACGTTGGGGGTCGAGCATGACCGTGGGTCTTAAATGGATTAGATTTCGAAATTCTTATGTGATTCTATGAAAGACTTAATTGTTGAGCCTTGGCACCCAGTTATTGTTTCTCTTGCCAATTATATATATTGAGAACAATGTTAAAAGTGAAATGGGAGTGAGTGGTACACCTACCACAGATTATATTGAAATGGGAGTGAGTGGTACGCCTACCACAACTTAAATTGATTATTGTTATTGGCCATAGTTGCCGATGACATATTGTGCACTGTGTTGATAATAAAATGGGAACGAGTTATACGCCTACCACAAGATATTAATTGAAATGGGAGCGGGTGGTACGCCTACCACAAGATATCAATTGAAATGGGAGCGGGTGGTACGCCTACCACAAGATATGAAATGAAATGGGTCGGGTTGCACGCCTGCAACACGATGAGTTGAACTTGAAAGTGATTTTAATTCCATTACTCGTTTATTTCTGATATTATATTTTGTTGCTACCCCAGAGTATGTTTTCCCCTTCCCAATTATTACATGTTATTTCCTGTCATTTCTTGTTGTATATATATTTTGAACTGCACAGATTTATGTGGGTGTCTGGTTCAAGCCTTGTCACTTCTTCGTCGGGATAGGCCATACACTTACCAGCACATGGGGTCGGTTGTGTTTATTCTACATTCTGCACTCTTTTGCGCAGATACAGGTTTCGAACAACAGCAGCAGCAGTAGTGCGACTGTTAGCATTCCGATCGGCGAGGCACCGAGGTAGCCTTGCAGGCGTCCGCAGGACCCGGCGTCTCCTCTATCTTTATTTTCAGTCTGTTATCTCATGTATTCGAGACAAATAATTTTATATTTCTTTCAAACGGTTGTGTTTAGTATTCTTAGAAGTTCGTTAGCATTGTGCACCAGTTCTTGGGTAGTGATTTATGTTTGGATTTCCGTATCGCATCTAGTAATATTTACTAAGTCTTCCGCTAAACTAATTTATTCCGCTGTAATTATATGATTATTGCTAAATATTTTAAAATAAAAGTTGTAAAAATAGAAAGACAAAGTAAGAGTTGGCTTGCCTAGCTCCCACTAGTAGGCGCCATCACGACTCCCGATAATGGAAAATCCGGGTCGTGATAAAAAAATTTGGCACTAAAGTTAATAGTATGTTATCAAGACTTTTAGCAACAACTATTATTGTTGCAATAGTTACTTTTTTGCCAACAGATTCTCCAGTACTACTTTAGCAATAATTTGTGAGTTCTTACTAAATACACAGTTTTGTATATTCTTTCAAATTTTTACAAATGCACGTAGAAATAATAAATTATATAGATAAAGAGTCTATACATAAATTTGATTCCAGTGGATATACTCACTTTCAAAAATTAAATAGTCTTAAAAATATATTTTTACATACAAAACGAACAAAAGCATCACATATCCATAGTTTTTAAGTTCTACTCTAATAGTAACTCGAAAAACAAATCTTCTTCCAACAGCTTGTGCATTACATGAATTGGATAGCCATGAATGTTGGTTTACGCATGCTCATCCTAAAAAGAAGATAAATATAATTAGACTTTGATTAAAAAAATAAAATACAAAAGTATAAAATAAAAGCAGTGAAAACCTCTTTAACTACAGAAGAGGAATTGAGGAAAAGAAGTGGGACAGGAAAAAAGATCAAAGAGAAAAACATGTATACATTTTTCAGGCCAAAATCTCATGCTCCTAAATTATATTTTTAGTATCCTTGATTATTTTGCTACATTGAAGATTCAAATTATCCATTTGGTGCAAATCTCCCAATGTAAAATAGCAGTCCTAAAACTGCATATTCCCGAAGAAAGGGCTATTGCGATTATTTTCAGAAATCTTAGGCTAATGCAACCGGAGGAAACCACTCTTTCACCAAAAATTTCTATATGGATCCCTTTAGAGCATTTGCTTTCTTCCATGTAAACAGAAAATTGCAGGTTCGACATATCCAACTATTAAATCAGGGAAACAATTCTCTTTTCTCTTTTTTTTTTTCTTTCAAGTAAAAAGGGTTCAGAGTAACGTCGTCATCACTTCCTCTTTATGGCGCATCCATACGCACTGAATAAACAACACACACAAACACAAAGTAAAGACAAAGATGCCAGTGTATATAATTTAAAATCCTTCTTGTTTTTTCAGTTTATGCTCCTTCTTGTTTCCACAAATAAGAGTTGTTGATTTTTTGATAATGGAGGAAAATCAATGGTGAAATGAGAGGGGAAACCACTCTATTAAAGAAAATCCCAATAGTCTCTGTTTCGACTCATTCCTTTCTCTTTATTTCTTGGCTAACCTTCCCTTTTTGGAAAAATTCTTTGGATTTTTTTCTTTTTTGGACTTTACTTGAATATGACATGTTCTATAGGCTCACCAAAGTACAAGTAAGACATCTTGATTAAAGTACTCCCCAAAATAAAGTTGCATAAGAACCTACTAAATACTCCCACATACACAATATTATATTCGAAACAAAATACTAAACAAAGATTAATTTATGCAAATAGACTCATTTACATATACAACCAACAAACTTCCTTTCACATGAACTAGAATAAGTTTACTTACCATGGTAGCATCCATAAGACTTGTAGTACTTTTCTCATCCGAACTATTTAAATTAGCAATCATGTCAAAAATTGCAGCAGGAACTCCAGTCTGTTAAACATCATAGAACTAAACTTAAACATGATAGAATCTAGAAGAAGCTAATTTATAATATCAAAAATAATAGAACAAGTTTCCTTCAGGGCTTCAAATAAAGAGACAACATCCACATAGAGCTAGTTTTCAGTGCTTCAAATAAAGAGACAACATCCACATAGAGCATTTTATACCTTATATATTTAATATCTCATAGAAATGACAAACAAATTAGTGCTTACTGCTCCTTTAGTTTCTATAATAATTGATAATAGAAAATTCACTTTCATGTGCTTTAGGAATATATTGAAATTCTCAATTCGAGATACTTCTACCCGTATAGTTATACATCACATGAAAGAAAGAACTCAAAGAAAAATACTTGAAACCTCTACCTGTACTTCAGAACAGGGATTAAAACTAAAATAAAAAAATTTCTGCACTTTGACCCATAAGAAATGTGGTATTCCTAATTTCTCTATACATATTTCACAAGCTATTTAGGAGCTCGTTGTACAAATAAATGATCATAGATCAAACCACAAGGAAAATCTAAAAAGTAGCTTCAGTACAATCTTCCTTTTGTCATGCACCAGTGCAAAATAACTAGCAAATTTTATTGACAAAGCAGGACTTGCACTTTAGTTGAACCACCTATATAATATGATATAACACCAAAAGCCAAAGTAAAAAACTGTCTCAAAATCCTTTGGGAGGGTTATTTCCCCAGATTCTTAAATAAAATTGTTTTAGCATCTTCCAACTACGTCAAAATTTTATAGATTACGGCTTCTCACATTATTTAACCTGATAACTGATACCTTAGAATAGAACAACGTTCAATGGAGTATATGCATTTTCCAACAGTAACCGTGTATGTCCATAAAATCTACAAGAAGAATTATAAAATATCAACAAAGCTGACCATTTGGGCAACAAAAATATTCAATCCGTGAACGAATATGTGGAAATTCTCAGCAACTCGCTGGGCATCCAGTACACCATACACCATCCTCTCAATTGCTGAAACGTAGTGGGAGTGACATTCTAATTAATAGAAGCTTCAACTGGTTATTAAGACAAATTAAAACCACATCAATTGCTGAAAGTAGTGGGAATATGTAAAGTCTGACAGTAAAAAGAGAATTTTAGACAAAATGAGTGGGAAAATGTCAAAAAAGGGATATAAAAGAAAAATAGGAATGCTGGTCATAGATAGGTGCCACATAACCTCAATTATGCCCAGATTTATATATTTATATAGATTTAGCAGAGGCCTTAAAGCAGAAAGTGGACTATATACACTTAAGATGATGATGCTAATATCATACCGTAAAGATATAGAACTTAGCAAAGAGGTAAAGTTAGATACACCAAGATGCAGTTTTAGTTCCACATCTATTCCAAATTTTATCAGAGTCCCCAACATTTAAGAGCATCAAATCACCAATAAAGAACTTCAATAATCCAATAGGTTACTTAAGTAGCTTTTACAGCCACTGATGTTAACAGGGAAGGACATGAGCTTGGAAAGGGAGATAAAGCTACTGGAATGCTTGGCAAGGGAGATGCTCGTGCAATTGGTGGAATATCTACTAATAACAAGGCTGCTGATATGTTAGAAGCATGTTCAAAACATGGACAACAATCATTAGATAAACAGGATTGTGATACTAGTTTGCACGCTGAAATTTTCAGCAGTAATGGGGAAAATATTAGACATGATATTGGATCAATGGATGTTAAATCTAAGGACGATGGGATAACAAGATCAATTGGGGAAGATTGGACAGTGGTGTCCAGCAAAAGATGCATTCCAAACAAAAACAAGATGCAGCAGGTTGAGCAGATTTCCAAGAATTTGCCAAAAAGAAGTAATTGAAACTTTAACGTCATAAACAAATTAAATACCTTGGAACTTTGCATAAAGGATACTAGTGCCATCATGCTTTGTTTTAATATTTTTTGATCACTCAGTAAATGAGCTTCCATAACTTCTTGTTTTTTCCGCTCCTCATCAAGTTGATTTTCCACTTCTATTAGTTTGCACTCTACACTCTCGTTTATGACGTTCTTCTTCCATCTCCTTCTGTTGTGCCTGTAGTTTCTCTTGAGTTACATGCATAGATCTCCTACTAGCTAGCTTGACTCTTGATCCTTGACCGCGACAATATCCTGACTTCTTACCAACAAGTTTCACAAAAGCAGCATTAACAATAGGGTCCACATCGCGTGATTTTCTAAGCACATTATTACATTTAATGCACGGACACTGAATTCTTACACCAACCTCAGGATTAGAAAATACAAAGTTCAAAAAATATTCCACACCATTCAAGTATTCCGCTAATGCCCTATTCTTAATAAGTACCCAATTCTTATCCATCATATACTTACCTACAGTGAAATATAAAACTATATAATTAAAATTGTAAAACTATATATTTACCCCTACCTTGGGGTAGAGAGGCTATTTCTAAATAGACCCTCGGCATACTTCCCTCCAAGAACTTCCCACCTTGCTCTTGGGGAAACTTGAACTCACAACCTCTCGGTTGGAAGTTGTGACGACCCGACCCATCGTCTCAGGTATTACCGCCCCGTTTTCCCTATTTTCAGCTTCTTAATGCTTCATTATCCGTATCTCGTGTAATCAGGTTAATTTGCAATGGTTTTGATAAGAAATGAGACACTTAGTCTCTTTTAAGAAGGCTTAAGTTGGAAAGGTCAAAATAATATTGACTTATGAAATAGAGGGCTTAGACATGAATTCTGATAGTTCGGTTAGCTCCGGGAGGTGATTTGTGACTTGGGAGTGCGATCGGAATTGAATTTGGAGGTCCGGTGTAGAATTAGGCTTGAATTAGCGAAGTTAGAATTTTGGCGAATTCCGGTTGATAGGTGAGATTTTGATCCGAGGGTCGGAATGGAGTTCTGAGAGTCGCAGTAGCTTCTTGGGTGATTTTGGATATTTGCAAAAATTTTCAGGTCATTCGGATATCGTTTGGTCGGGATTTAATCGAAAGTCCATTTCGGAAGTTCTTGAAGAACTTAGGCATTGATTTGGTGAAATTTGATTGTTTTAATGTTAACTATAGTGATTTGATGATTCGAGCAAGTTTGAATAAGGTAATAGATCATATCTGCGCTTTTAGCTGAGGTCCCGGGGGCCTCGGGGTGATTTCGGGTGGTTAAACGGTAAATTTGGAGTTTGTTGCATGGAAGAGGTTTGCTGGTGCTGTTGTTTTCGCATCTGCGGAAAAAGGGGCCGCATAAGCGGTTCCGCAGATGCGGCTAGGTGGTCGCAAAAGCGGTCCTTGAAGTGCCTGGTTGTTCCGCAGAAGCGGACGTGGGTCCGCATAAGCGGCGACCGCAGAAGCAGAAATCGACCTGGGAATAAGTGAACAATGCTTCACGAATTTGAAAGAGAAGAAAAATATTTTGGACTTCGGCTTAGGCGATTCTTGGGCGATTTTGGAGAGAATTCGAAGGGATATCATCAGGTATGAACTATTGGACTCGGATTATGTTTATATAGTGTAAAATCATGGATTAAACACTGAAATTCAAGGAATTAATGGTTAAAAATGGAGGTTAGGGCTTGAAACTTAAGAGAGTTTGAATTAATGATTTGAGGGGCCAAATGGACTCCAATTCTTGTGTATTTGATATGTATGAACTCGTGGTGAGACGAAAAATCTGGTAGTGTGCATTTTATAATTTTTTGAGAAGTGGGCCCAGGGCTCGGGTTTAGCTAATTTCGAGATTTTTTATATTTTTCGATTATTTTCGATTGGGTATTATTCCCTTAGCATATTGTGATGTATTCGCTCTGATTTTGGTTAGATTCGACGTATGTGGAGGCCGGTTTGAGGGGCAAAGGCATCGCGAGCTAGAGATTTCACTGGTTCGAGGTGAGTAATACCTGTAAATGATATTCTAAGGGTTTGAAACCCCGGATTTGCACATCATAGTGCTGTATTGAGGTGACTTGCACGCCGAATATGAGCGTGGTGTAGAGCACCATTGGGGATTGTGACTTTGTCCATCCCGATTGTTGATTTTACCGCGTATTTGACTGGAATTTATTTGTTATCACTGTTGTTTGGGCTGATTGCTGTATTTGGGCTTCGTGCCAACTATTTGAATCCTTTGGGGATTATTTTCACTGTCTTCCTCACTGTTTTGACTTATTACTTGAACTCAGTCATACTATTTCTCCACTACTTTACAACTCAGTCACTTTCACTCATATTGAGTCTTAAATGATAATTTGGGATGAGGACTACTGTTTCACTAGTGCCCGAGGGGCTTGTGATGATATTCTGACTGGCCGGATGTGAGGATACACGGAGGGATGTGAGGCCTAGGGCCTGGATGTGAGGATTATATATGGATTGGACTGCACGCCACAGTAGTACATTATATGGATCGGACTGCACGCCGCAGTAGTATATTATATGGATCGGACTGCACGCCGCTGTAGTATATTATATGGATCGGACGGCACGTCGCAGTAGTATATTATATGGATCGGACTGCACGTCGCAGTAGTATATTATATGGATCGGACTACACGCCGCAGTATGTATATATTGGATCGGACTGCACGCCGCAGTGATATATAGCGCTTGGGCTGTAGGAGCCCCTCCGGAGTCTGCACACCCAGAGTGAGTGCGAGTACCCATATGGATTGGGCTGCACGCCGCAGCGAGCTATGGATCGGGCTGCACGCCGCAGCGATATGTGGATCGGGCTGCGCACCACAGCGGTTATTATATGATACTATCTCTGAGAGGGATTTGAGAGAGAGAGAGAGAGAGCGCCCGAGGGGCTGGTTCAGTTTGAGATATTGCCCGAGGGGCGAGCTGTTACGTGCTCATTCTGCACACTTCTTGCCTTTTTCATATTATACTGTGGTATTTATGCCCGAGGGGCGAATTTTCTGTGCTAATCAGCACTAGCTACTTTGAAATCATTTTCGTAATTATTGAAAAGACCATTTTCGAAAGAGATTTGAACTGAGCCGAAACATTTCTAAAGATTTCACTTATTTCACTATTTTCTCAGAAAGCGTACCCCGCTTCTCTATAGCATGTTGGTTGCTTTACGTGATTTCAGGCTGCTAAGTTATTATTTACTTTTATTACTCATTGAGTTGGAGTACTCACTTTACTCCCTGCACCTCGTGTGCAGTTGCAGGTATTGTTCACCGGTAGCGGGTTATTAGCGGATTGAAGGTACTACTATTGTAGCTAAGCAAGGTGACCGCGTTCGCGGCACCGAACTTATCTTTTGGAATCCAGATTTCATTTTATATATATTTGGCCCTGTAGTTGTGTTCCTACTTCTTAGATGCTCGTGACTTGTGACACCCTGGTCGGGCTGAGTTGGGTTGTAAATATTGTTAACCAATATTATTTAAGTTGTATTTCTATTCATTATACTTAAAAGTTGTTAATTAAACGATTTGGGTTAGGTGACTGGCCTTATCTTCACGAAAGGCGCCATCACGACCGGGTTTGGGAAATTGGGTCGTGACAGAAGTGGAGGTTGTTTACCATCAGAGCAACCCCTCTTGTATATGTGTATGAGAAGAGATCCATTTTTAATGCATATACCACATTTTATGCTATTTTTCACAATGATATCTAGCTGTTTAGTTCATAAAATAGCACAATTGAAGCAAGAAGAGAAACATAAGATAAAACAGCAACCAAAAGAGTGCAGGCATATAAAAGGATCCAATTTTTATGCCATTCTTTTACACATATTTAGGTTTCTCTGCCAACATACAAGCCTGTAACTATAATACCCAATTCTATTTTCTCTGAAAAATCATCATGAAAACCTCAATATCACACTGCTTCTTTTGCAAAATTACTCAAAATCAGGAAAAAAGAATCACACACACTAGTTTCATAATTCAAGACATTCAGCTAAAAATTCTACACATACACATTAGTTTCATACACTGCTGGAAAATAGTCCTACTGCAACGGCTCAAAAATCATTGCAATAGGTAGTCATACCGTTGCGACAGACATACTGCAACGGTTTTGCAGTCGTTACATCTGGTTGCGTGCCAATACATCTATCGCAAGGTTCCGTGCAACGGTTGTAGGACCGCTGTAATAAGCCTATCTATTGCAACGGCTTTGAAACCGACGTCATTTATCTACCTTTTGCAACGGTTATCTAATCAAATTGAACGGTTCGAAAATGTTGCAGTATCATTTTGAGCAACAATTGTTGAGGCTATTTGCAATGGTTTTTGAAGCTATGGCAACGGTATTAAGAGCAATTGCAACTGCTCTTTGGAGCTATTGCAATGGTTATTAGGAGCTATTGCCACGGTTTTGGGAGCTATTACTTTAAACATTTACCTATATAATAAAATATAAATTTCAAAAAGAAACTACTCGTCAATAAAATCATGATCCAAAATATCGAATTAGTATTATCTATTTATAAAAGCAAATACACAATATTTTTTGACAATTTAAGAGTTATCATACATAAGTTCTAAAATAAAAGATCCATAAATCATCTAAAAAGTTTATCAACGATCAACCAACTCGTAAGTAAATCTTTGTTGCTTTCAGCTATCCTTTGTTCCTTTGTTTTACCTACAAAACCATCAAAAATAACTTATCTGATTTGGTTACATGGGATTAATTATAAAAAAATACAAAAGATAAATGAAGCTAATTAAATACTCAAACAAGCAATATTTCTTCTAGGCAGTAAAGGAATTCATTACTTAACTATGCTTAAGGAATTCTTTAATTGTTACTTGGAATGATTGCCAGACAAATAAAGCATAAGTCATTCACCTGTAATAATTCAAAGGCTTTTTCACCTGACAAAGTAATAACAAGAAGCTTCATTTCTCAATATAATTTATTGTTCACTCCAAAACTTAATGGTCTAAATGTTGAACTACTAACAATCCAAAACTAAAACTTAGACAGAGACACAAAGTTGAGTGCCTAATCAGAAGGTAGAAAAAAGAACAAGCATAAAACTAGAAACTAAAAACTACAATTGTGATATCAGGGAAAAGTGTTCTCTGCAGGAGGAACTACCAAAAATGATAAAGCCCAAAAATTAGAATACTATTTTTACTTGTTGCGAACGACCTGAAAGAGATGCTTGGTGCCACTTAATTAAACTTGTTAATCTAGATCAAGCATAAGTTGATAGTATAGGAGTAAATTTCAACATAATGTACTTGAACTAGTACATGTTATCTTTACACAAAATAAACTTAAAACATATTCATGCAAAGTTGGACTTTGGCCGTAGATTTAAAAGTTAAACCAAAAATCATGATAAGAAGATAAAGGTTTTGAAGTGGGTCAATAAATTGAGGAAAGTTTAAATTTCTAGAAATATCTTGGCTTGTGCATCTATTAATTTAGCTGCTACAACAAGTAACTATGCAAAGGCCAGTGCAAGACCAATCACTCTCCACAAATACAAAAGAGATAATTGTGTGTAAAGATCCTTTTCTTATTTCTCATAAAACATCTGTAAGAGTGAAGCCAAAGGTAGTAAAGATGTCACAAATATACCTCTGAGGAAATATTAGCACAAAAATTTCTGCAATATTGTCTGCAAACTTTGAACCAAAGATAATATTTAAAATCTTGGATTATAACTATAGAAAATCACCTAAAACATAAAGAGTATAATAAAAATAGGTTAAATACCATGCTTATTTCCTTGGAAAACATTAAAGTATTGCTACTAGCTCCTTCAAATTGTGAAATAGACATCTCCAAGTCTCAAAATTTTCAATAATCAATCATAGATTGATCAGTAACTTGGAGCTACTGATTCGACAAACTAAATAACAATTTTAGTATTAAAATATCAATAAACGACACTATAAACTTGATCCCATCGAACAAAGAATGTCATAGCTGTCATGGAGACTGAAAGTAATAAAGCAATATCACTTTACCTCCTTCACAAATCAGATCTTTTACTAACTTTAACAATAACTGGTAATAAAAAAGTTTTAAAGTATATTAGCAAATGTAGAAAGTACACATAGTAAGGAGCTCATGCGACATGCTTAAGTCAAAGAATGATTATTTTGACAAAATACAAGTTTGCAAAATACATTGCCACTGCCACGATATATAAAGAAAAATGACTAACAAATACATATCACTTGCATCTCAAACTGATAATTCCAATCAGGTGAAAGCCAAAAAGACTAAAAAGAATATCTATCTAAGAATAAGGCAGGATAACATGATTAATACTTAAATATTTCTCAAGTTCCTTAAAGCAACAACTTAGTAGTAATAAGTAACAACTACTTCCATAGTAACATTAGATAAGGGAATGGGGCATAAGCACCTGAGATAGTTGAAATGGATGTGAAAAATGGATTAGTCCTACGTAAAGTTATGGTCATACTTAGGCAATATTTGTTGATATAACTTCAGGTCCAGTTAAAGACCGCAAAGCATTGCCATAATTCTGTATACAGCAAGAAATAATATTTTTCATTTTCACCAATTAATCTCCTTTCATAGGAAATAAGTAAGAGAAATGTGAACAGAAAGCAAAACATACCTTTATTCAGAAAAGAGACTAATAGTAGTGATTACAAATGCTTAAGAACTTACAGAAAAAGCTATTAAATACTTGTCGTACATAAACAACAAACTCATCTGAGTAAGCTTCAATGAGTTCGAAGTAATATTCACTTTGTAAGGAAGGTCCTAACATGGTCAATATTAAAAGACATATAAAAAGTCCTTTCAGTTAATCAATTTCTAAATTTCCAAGGTCATCAATGGAATGAGTACTCCATTAAAAACAAAAAATAACAAATATTACTCGGATCTCTATTTATCATAATCAGTAGCAAGTCACTAAATAGAAAGAGACAGTAAGAATTCTAAAGTTCGGAGGGATTATATGATCAGCAAGAGCTATGCCTTTTATAACTGCATCTTCTATACTTGAGCTATGTAGCCAATTACCATATATACCAGCTCTTCCATGAAGATCAAATTAATGTGAGCTAGCCATCCAATTTGATGGCTCAATGTCCATACTTAACTAATTTTTCAAACCTACTTATGTTTATTTCAGTGTTAATATATGATCTACAAGGCCTAATATGAACTTGCTCCACCAAAAAGGTTTTCTATTACACTACTAAGACGCTCCAAGTTAATCTCAAACTGAGAATAGAAGGGAAGGTGATAGAATTTAATAATTTAATATATTCATTAATATTTTTTATGTATTATTGGAATCCATAATTAGATTTCAAATGAAATATTATAACTACAATATTTTTTTGGGGTATCTAAAATAAGAATCTATAAGTGATAGACTAATTAAACTCATTAAATCTTCACAGCCTATAAACATTCCATAAGCAAATACACAAAGACACTTCACTGTAATGCATATGCATATAAGAGGTCTAACCAACAAATAACTTTCGCAATTGCAAAAGATAATATGAACAAGCAGATACCAATACTACAAAAATTAGTCCCTGCTTAGTTTTTCCACAAGTAGGAACATAAAGAATATAACCGCAAGCTAATTGGAAAACCAGAAGCATCCATTCAAACCTAGGTATACAAGACTAAGTAGTATATCTGAATGGAAATTCATAACATTCTTAGGTAGTACATGCAGTTTTAGGTGATTAGAGAAATGAGCTTCAGATGATTAGGGTGAATGATCTTCAGATGATTAAGGAAATTGTATATCTAATCATAGTGATTTGTAGAGGTTATATTTTTCAGAAAAAGGCCAATGTGATTAAGTTGATGGCACTTCAATAGTATTGCGGCACTTTTAAGGCTAGATCGACTGCTGATCTTCGAGTTGCTTGTAAGGCACATGGAAATTTTAGAGTATTTATCGTGGAATGAATAGGTATTAAAGGTGTGCATGTATTCACACAATGGAAATTGGGGTCAGGTATGATGATGCATGTGCTATATGGAGTTGGAGACTGAGAGTTCTCATGTACAGGCTATATTGTGGTTGTGGACCGTGTGCGTCGGTACTGTTTAGCGGCTATCAGGATTTGGAGGCTCGAGGGGATATTTACTTGCTGGTATGTTAGATTTTGTATGTGATGTCGGAATTTAGACTGGCTGTCTTAGCATTGGGAAATTCTGAACTATTGTACCATGGGCTATGCCGGAAATGCCACGGGTTGAGTGGCGAGGTGAGTTGGATTATGTTCTATCAGGTTTAAACGTGGTATGTGTTATTTGTTTCACCGTGGGTGTAATGATTTGCTCTGGCTCCAGCCAACAATTGAGCACGGTTGTCGATTTCAAGCATAGTGACTTGAGGTGTATCATGTGGAGTAGTATTTGGATAAGATCGCGCGTTGCAGCAAAGCTGTGTGGAAACATGACCTTGCGGGTCAAATTTGTGTGTCCTATTTCTATGATGTGAGACAGGGTTTCAGCCTTGTGTTGTGGCAGTACTAGTGAGTTTGAGGTACAACTCTCTCAGTTGAGTCATTTTCATGATTTGAGTATGTTCGGACCGTTTCTTATTGGTACGCATATTATGCAAGTTGTGCCTTAGGCCTGTATTGAGGTGTCATATCACCAGAGTGGTGTGTTGGACTCGAGGTGATCGTTGGGGTCATTGAGGAATACGAACATATTTGATTTCGGCTTGTTGAAGGATAATAGCGAGGTTCGTCTCGGAAATCTATTGTGATATTAGTCAAAAGGGGAGTGGCTTCATAATTGGTTGATCTGAAAAAATGATTATGGTTTGCTGCGTGTCTCATTTATCGTTGGCAGTATATGAAAGTTTTGGAATAAGATTTTAGCTAATAAGGGATTTTCTATCGGTATTTGGTTTTTATGGGCAACTGCTGTGAATAAAAGTTATCATTTCGAGTGCTTAGATTATGCGGTATATCATATGATTTCACCTGAGGTTGCAGGTATGCGTTATTATAACTGGTTCGAGACTATTCAAGTATAGATGTGAGGTTTTGATCATATTGATGGTTTCAGAAGTAAAAAGGTAGTTCTATGATTTATGGGCTAGACTGGATTGTGTAAATTCGATTTAAATGTGTTATCGGACCTATATGAGTTAGGGTAACGTGGGATCATCCCTGGGTATATGCTTAGTAAGATTATTCAGCTATTTGTTGGCTTCTAGGATGACTCTGGGTACGCTCGAGGACGAGCATTTATTTAAGTTGGGGAGAATGTGACAACTCAACCCGTCGTCTCGTGAGTTACTACCCCGTTCTTCCCATTTTATGCTTCCTTATGTTTCATTATCGGTATTGGGTGCGTTAGAATTTAATTGGAGTGATTTTATTAAGAAATGAGACACTTAGTCTCTTTTAAGAAGGCTTAAGTTGGAAAAGTCAACCAGATTTTGACTTGTGAGTTAGAGGGCTCGGAATTGAATTCCGATAATTCGGTTAGCTCCGGGTGATGATTTAAGGCTTAGGAGCGCAATCGGAAGTAATTTTGGAGGTCCGGTGAAGAAGTTAGCCTATTTTGGCGAAGTTAGTATTTTGGCGATTTCCGGTTGATAGGTGATATTTTGATCCGGGAGTCGGAATGGAATTCCGAGAGTTTCAGTAGCTTCGTTAGGTGATTTTGGACTTGTGCGCAAAATTTCAGTTGATTCGGAGGTGTTTAGGTCGGGTTTTTGATTGAATGCAAGTTTTGGAAGTTTTAGTTTAACTTAAGCTTTGATTTGATGAAATTTGGTGATTTTGATGTTAACGATAGTGTTTTGATGGTTCGAACAAGTTTGAATGAGGTATTAAAACATATCTGTACTTTTGGTTGAGGTCCCGGGGACCTCGGGTGTATTTCGAATGCCCAACGGGTCATTTTTGGAAGATTTTTGTTGTTTTGAGCATAAACATGTAATGATCCAAAGGTACATTTTTAGTTCTAGAGATCGAAATTTGATTTCGAGACTTCCAGAATTTAAATCATGAATTATAGGACTGATCTAAAAAGTTTGGCCTAATTTCATCAAGTCGCGATTGGGTTTTTGACGCGAAACAGGAGTTAATTATTTAACGAGCGAAATGGGTATTGAACTGAGTAAATGAGGTCCGAATCGAGTTTTGATTGAAGGGCTGTGTTCGTATTATTATTTGTGACTCATAGGAACAAGAATCATCGAATTCCAAGTTTGTATGATTGAGTTATAGCATTTTTAGCAAAATAAAAAGCTGCTGCAATTTTCTGGGGCAAAACTGGTATTTTCACTTCTGCGGTGAACAGTACCGCAGAAGCAGTGAACAGTAAAATTGCACCTGCGGTGAATAGTAACCGCAAATGCGAAAATCACTGGACATTTTATTTCGGACAGTCCGAGAATTTTTCTCATTTTTGGAGCTATGGAGCTCGGATTGAAGCGATTTTCGAAGCGATTTTCACCATATGGATTGGGATAAGTGTTCTATATCCAAAAGTGATTATATTTAATGATTCCATGGCTATTTTCATCAAGTATTAGTGAATCAAATGAAAGAAATCGAAGAAAATTTGTAAACTTTTCAAAAATAAAAATTTATGATTTGGAGGCCGAATTGTTGTCGGATTTTGATAAAAATTGTATGGTTGGACTCGTGGTTGGATGAGGTTTCATATTTCGTAACTTTTGTCGGGTTCCAAGATGTGGTCCCCATGGGCAAAAATGATGGTTTAGGGCTTGAAACTTAAGAGAGTTAAAATGGAGATTCGAGGGGTCATTTGGACTCCGATTTTGGTAAATTTTATATGCATAAACTCGTGGCGAGATAAGGAATCCGATGATGTTAATTTTTCTAATTTTTGAGAAGTGGGCCCGGGGCTCTGGTTTTGCTAATTTCGGGAATTGTGCCCGAATTTGATTGTTTTCGATTGGGTGTTGTTCCCTTAGCATATTGTGATGTATTCGCTCTGAATTTGGGCAGATTCGTCACATGAGGAGGCCAATTCGAGAGGCAAGGGCATAGAGAGCTAGACTTTTGACCGTCTTGAGGTGAGTAATGATTTTAAATGATGTCTTGAGGGTTTGAAACCCCGGATTGCACAACATACTGCTATGTTGAGATGAGACATGCATTGTATATGAGCGCGGGGTCATTTACTGTTGGGGATTGCGACTTGGTCCATCCCGGTTGATATTTTACCACGTATTTGATAAAGACTTGTTATTTTTCACCATAATTTGGGCTTATTGCCATACTTGGGCTTCGTGCCAATTATTTAAAATCTTTTGTGAATTTCCATCACTATTTTCCTCACTAATTAAAATATTATTTGAATTCAGTCCAATTGAATTATACTATTTCATGAACTCAGCTACATTTATACACAACTTGAGATTTAAATTATGTTTATAATGTTGGTTGAGCTGAGCACCATTGTTTTACTGATGCCCAAGGGGCTTATGATTATTTTCTAGACTGATTGAGGCCGAAGGCCATATGTGAGGATATGTTGAGTGATGTGAGGAGGCTTTCAGGCCTCGAGTGTGATGTGTGAAGGCTTTAAGGCCTTATGATATAGGGCTTGGGCTGTAGGAGCCCCTCCGGAGTCTGTACACACCCCCAGTGAGCGTAGGGTACCCAGGTAAGTTGGGAGAGGGTCTGAGAAGCCGATGTTGTGCTTTTGGTGAGCTGGGAGTGAGCCCGAGAGGTTGATTTTGTGTGTTGATGAGTTGGGAGTGAGCCCGTGGGGCTGATACTGTATTGAAAATTTGATATTGAGCCCGAGGGGCAAGTTTCTGATTATTCCTTACTTGTTGAAATTAAGTGTCTTCACTGTTTTTAAAAGATAATCATCTGTTACTTCACGGTTTTATTGCGTAACTGATTTTACTACTTGAGATAGCGTTATTTGTGCCTTTATCAGATTTCATGCTTTCAGTCATTATTTATTTTTATTACTCACTGAGTTGGAGTACTCACTTTACTCCCTGCAGCTCGTATGTAGATGCAGGTAATTGTTCAGCCGGTAGCGAGTTTTGAGCTGATTGGAGATTTTGCCACCGTAGCTGAGTAAGGTGACCGTCAGCATTCGCGGCACCGTATCTCTTCCTTTGATTCTAAATTCCATTATGTATATTACTGGTCTTATGATAGTGTTTAGATTCTTTAGATGCTCGTGACTTGTGACACCCCGATTTCGGGCTGAGTTGGGCTGGTTCCCTGTTTTATCATTTCCTTCCGCATTTATGACAATGTACACTATGGTTTGACTTATTCGTGTTAAGTAACTGTTAAAAGAGGTATTGTTAATCTGTTGGCTGGCCTTGTCTTCACGAGAGGCGCCATCACGACCGGGTTGGGATTTTGGGTCGTGACAGTCGGGTATCACAAGGTGCGGTAGTTCAGGATTGAATCAATATTTCTAATATTGACGGTTCGATAAAGATGACCTTCAGAAAGGTTTAAAGTTAGAAGCAATTGTGGGTTCAAGTGCCACAAAGTTAGATTTTATTTAAGACAGCCACTGAATATCAATGGACGAGGAAGGACATGTGGGAAGCGTCAGGTGGTGCTCAAAATTATAAAAAGGCCAGGTATATGAAGCGAAGGTCGAGTAGTCGATTAAGGGGATGAGTTCCGCCAAAGTTGGAGAGTGGCGGAGTTGCGTATGGGCTTTGCACTGGGATGACCAGTACCTTAAGGAGGGTTTGGAGCGATTTGAGAATATTAGTGCTTGGTTATTGGGGTATACGGATCTAATTTGAAGTATGTGCTTTTATGCGATAGGAGATTTGATGTTTAAACCTATCAAATCACGTCCGATTGACCTCAAATTTTGTGCACAAGTCATCTTCGACATTACGGACAGTCCAACTTTCGGAATCGGATTCCGACCCCGATATCAAAAAGTTCACTTCTGACCAAACTTCTCAAAACCTTCAATTTCCATCTTTAGCCAAATGACGTCAAAATGACCTACGGACCTCCGAATTCACTTTCGATCACGCCCCCAACTCCAGAATCACCATACGGAGCTATTCACAGTCTCAGAATCTCAAACGGACAGTGATAACACTGAAATGCACTTCAATCCAAACTTATGAAATTTCTTCTAAAATGCTAACTTCCTCAATAGGCGTCAAAACACTCCCGGTTATCCAAAACCAGAACTGGGCATACGCTCAAGTCCAAAATCATCATAAGAACATGTTGGATCCTTCAGATCCCGATTCCAAGGTCGTTTACTTAAAATTCCAATCGTAGTTTATTCTTTCAACCTTAAGCTTTCCGAAATAAGAATTATTCTTCCAAGTCAACTCTAGACTTCCCGAAATTCAATTTCGACCACACATACAAGTCACAATACTTGAAATGAAGTTGGCCTCAGACTGTTGAACGACGTGCTAGAGCCCAAAACGACCGGTCGGGTCATTACAATGAAAACTCTAGAGGTTATAATACGTATATGTAATTAATTACTCAATTTTTATCTTACAAAATTGAGATGAATTGCTTAAATGACCTATGACCATATCTTCAAAAGTTGCTTCTTTTGGTTCAAAATATTTGTTTAAAATTTGAAAAATATAACAGAAAATAAAATTTATTTTAAAAGGAAAATAATGCATTAAAGATACTTCAAACTTATTTAAAAAAAGACTATCTTCAAACAAACTTATTTCTCGTATATAATTTTCCTTAAGTTTAATTTTTTGCTCCTCTATTTAAATAATTGACTGATTGCACGTACATAGAAATTAGTGTGTGTATATATATATATATTTTTTTTTCCCCCTCTGTGTGTGTGTACGTGATTAGAAGATATTGTAGGTACTCGGCCACACTAATTAATTTAGATTCCAGCTTTCTAGGTTCTTTTCTTAGAATTTAAAAGATTAATATGGGTATGCTCTGGAGTCTGGATTGCATGTCATATAGAAATTCTGGCGAAATTCTATATACTTATATATGGTGTATGTTTTGTTTTTCTATATGATAAAACGAGAAAAAAGTAAAAATATAAGTCGTTGAACTTTTTTTTATAGTAGAAAGCATATAAGGTAAATTAGTGTCATGACAGATTTAATAGTGATCTCTTTAGCTGTGTATGCTTCTCTCCTAGTATAGCTGTATTTGTTTTTTTGGGGGCTTATGTCGTGTTGCTTGGACACATTATTTTATGATCTAAACTATGAAAGTTATGGAGTTAATATATTCTGGTTAATATTATTAACTTGTACTTGAATTAAATTGAACATGAGTTGTATGTTTTAGTACTAAATACTGTATTTACTAGTAAAATTGACGATAAATTTAGGAAAAAAGTTGTCTTAAATTAGCATTACGTATATATTTACAGTAATTAAGGACATTTAAATAAACTTATATAAGTTATTTTACAATACCACACAGTATTAAGCCACATCAAATAGTATAGTTTATCTAAACATTGTATTCACATAACATTGTTGTAAAACATAATACACTATAAGAATACATTATGAAACAATGTGAAACAACAACCCAAACATAATGTTAAATTGTGAGGAATGAAGTACTAAGTCATCCATTGATGGTGGGACTGTCATCAAATGAAGTGAGCCCATGGAGAGGCGAGGCAGGTAGGGACTTGGCCATGATTTGACTACTTCGGTTTGATAGAATTGATGTGGATGCCTTTCTTGCATGCACAACCTTTTCATTTGTCTTGATAATAAGGAGGAACACCAGACGGTACAAGATTAATGTACCTACCAGAATGGCAAGGTCTACCCACTTTGAGTATGCCATTTCTGCTTGCCATCTTTCTCTCAAGATGTATTCTCCACTCATTATCCGATTTTTTCCGAATTGATCATCTGTGAACTTTAGCCCTTCAAATTCATTCTTAAACATACCTTGGTAAGCATACTTGTGGAAGGACATGTAGTACAGTGGATACTTCCAAATTGGATCAGGCAACTCACTAGGTAATTGAAAAAAACCACCACTTAATATCTGTAGTCCTTGTATTCCTGCACCCATTACAATGCCCATGAGGAAATTAGGCACGATGGCTGCAACGTTCATCATTAGGCTCTCGACTATCATCATACTGGTAAAGAGGACCAACTCAAAGTAGATGAAATGCCCAAATCCATTCTGAAATCCAGAAAGGAAATAGGCAATGGCACCTGGAACAAATGATATTAGTAGCACGTATGGTATGGAAGAAAGTGTGTTGCCTATGACAAAAGTACAACATCCATAGTGCCCGTTGAGGTTTTCCCGTTGAAATACCTGCAATATTTTCTAGAAGCAGTTAAATTAATTATTCATGATACGATATAAATCATAGCATTCATTAATTATTTTGGATGAAAAAAGTACCTTCATGTCCTCTACAAATGAAGGGAATCCACCAACTGTCATAAATGTCATAAATGAAACAACGAAAGCAACCATTAGACCTCTTTCCTGCAAAATCAATTTTTAAGCCCGTGTTATGATCCATAAAGTGTGTGTACTCAATAAGTACTGAAATATTTGGAGAACTAAGAAAGTTTGAAACTTTTTGTTGATTCCTTGTCCATACTGTCTATATACCTCGACTGAACGATAGTTTGAGCCAAGATCATAGTAGATGGAGCCAAGACCTAAAGCAATGGCGACATAAGTAGCGAATCTCATCCAATAGTAGCCAAGATCTCGAAACATGTTCACACTTGACCTCCTTGTCAAAACAAGGCCTTGCGTAGTGAAGTTGGCATGACTTCGTTTTTCCAATATTTCACCACCCTGAAAATAAATAATGGATGTTAGAGTGATTCCTCTCATCACCCTACAAGCAACCCTCCTCCATCCTCTCCGGTTTTGGGGTCCGCTCTTACCTGTTGACAAATTTCTGCAACCTGGTTCTCAACTTCATGATATTCCTCGGATGATTTATATGAATTTACGAGAAGGTCTATCACTTCTTCTGTAGGTTTTCTTCTAGCTGAGCCTTGTTCAACATCCTTTTAATAGAAAGTAAGATATTCAATAAAAGGCAAACTTTAGTCTCACTTAGGAAAAATGAAAGAGTATTTACCTCATCAAAGTCCTTGTTTATTGTTTTAAGAAAATGATCTGACGGATTCTGAAGACGTGGGCAAGGGAAACCATTTCTCGCGAAAAACTACCAAAATAAAAAAGTTTAAATAAACATATAAACTGATCAAATCATTACATATGTATACTTGTATTATGTGTCCGTTACTTGACTAGTTAATAATCCAATAATCATGGGCTTACCTGAATTGCTGCACTAGCAGGTCCAAAATATACTATTCTTCCCGAAGACAAAAGGCATAGGCCGTGGAAGAGGTTGAAAACTTCTGCACTTGGCTGATGAATAGATGCAATAATGGTTCTTCCCTCTTTTTGGCGTGAAATTCCGCTCATCACATAATAAGATGCAGCACTGTCGAGGCCACTGGTTGGTTCATCGAGGAAGAGAAGTTTTGGTCGTGTTAGAATCTCCATGCAAATACTAAGTCTCCTCTTCTCTCCTCCGCTAATTCCTTTATTGCCCCATCCTCCAATTCTTGTGTTCATTGCATCTTGCAACCCCATCTCCTTTATAGTCTGCTCTGCTATTTGAATTTTCTCTGATTTTGTCATGGAATCTGGCAGTTGGAGTTGTGCAGAGTAGTAAACAGCTTCTTTAACGGTTAGTGTTGCCAACAGAGTTTCATCTTGAGTCAGGTATGCCTGATTTTATAGGATAAAACAACATTACCATGCATGCTAATAAAAATATTGTACTTTACTAATAGAAAAGTAAAAGAGATGTTATTGCAAAAAAGGAAAACAAAATGAGTAGTGATGCGCGCCAAGCAGCATTCAGGTGAAGATTCTCTTACAGATGTTCCATAAGAAAGTTTTTGTTTGTGACCATTGATCAGAATGACTCCACTCTGCCTCGTGCTAAAGTCCAGTCGCCCTGAGAAGTGGGCATCAGGTGAGTCGTACTTAGAAATAAAACTATTTCATGAGCATTAATTTAACAAAAATATCCCCCCTCTTGGCCTTTGCTGTTATTTTTGGCCCCATTCAAGATATTATATGCATCATTTGCTAAGAGATAACTAATAGTAATATTTACTTTACCAGCTAATGCATCGAGAAATGTAGACTTGCCACAGCCAGAAGGACCCATGACAGCCAAGAGCTCACTAGGACGAGCATAACCAGTGAGACCTTGAAGTATGGCTTTTCTGCCACTTTTTCTAGTGGAGACAGTAACCCATAAGTCATTCCAAGTCAAGGAAACTCCTCTAGTTTTTGATCCCAGTTGGCCCTTAACAGCATTCAATTCTACTTCCTGATTTCCAGTTCTAATTCCATAATCCATAGGTGGCATTTCCAAATTTACAGAAGCCATAGTTGCATGCCCAGAAAAAGGAACGGAAAGCCAATAGTGGTTTTACTTTCTTATTCTTGCAAAATGCGTGGGGTATTTAAGGACGTTGTAGTGTGAGACACTACTTTTTGTTAACTGCTGGGCAGCTATGGCATTAATTAGATGTGTCAAAAAAATCCAGTTATAATGGGCAGTTCAGGCAACACATTTATGTTTCTCTTTGTAGATTGCAGTTTCAGCTTTTAATGTCGAGTTTCGTTCTTCTTATCCTCATCCCTAACTCCCAAACATTCCTCAGGGCTAACTCAATACTCCCATTTTTCTTCTTCTCCTTCTTGTCACGCTAGCTTGTTTGATTTTAATTATTTTCCTATAAAGAGAAACGAGAGGTCAGAGTCCGGAACTAAAATGTGATTCTTTTGGACTTAAAAAACAAAAATATATGGGAAAAAAAGATAGTGACCAAAATATGTATAACGTCTTTTTAAAAGATACTATACCTTAACGGCCGTTTGGGGGTGAGGTGGTAGTGGCGAATAACTTAATAAGTTATAGTTTATCTCCACAGAGTCATGTTAAATTGTCACCTACAATGGAGTACGATACATTGGTATCGTTGTTATGTAAAAAAATGAGTGCGAGCAAACGTTCGGTGAATCTTAAATTAACCGAAAGATATCTTATTCTATGACTCCGCAAAGGGTGAGAGATTTTTTGAGTACTCCAGATGAATACTGAAAATTTATTGTGATAAAACTGTTGGAAATGTACGTCAAGGATGAAGACGTTCCGTATGTTAGTTTTATTATTCTATATGCTTGTTAGCTATTCACCTATTTTTTATTATAATAAAATTAAATAATTAATTTTTGTAACTATACAGGATTTAATTATTAAATATTTACATTTCGGTTCCGGACACAATATTTGAGGTCTAGTAGTACCGATGTATCCCGAATTCTTATGTTCATGATGAGAAAATTTTTCCAATTTATCACTTAACAGGTCTGTTGTTTTATATTTTAGTTTATTATTGTATATGTTAGTTTTATTATTTTATATGTTTGTTTGTTTGTTACTGACTTATATTTTACTATACTAAAATTAAATAATTAATTTTCATAACTATACAACATTTAATTATTAAATATTCATATTTTGGTCCGGACACAATATTTGAGGCCCAGTAGCACCAATGTATCCTGAATTCTTATGTTTGTTGACTATAATTGGAGATAATTTGTGTTTGAGCTATCAGCTTTTTGACATATTTTTAGGAATAAGAGATACTTAAATAATTAATTTCTATAACTATAATGATATTACGCTAAATGGCACTACATATTATTACGCTAAAAGGTCACTACATTACAAATACGAGCACTACATTAGCCACAAGATACCACTACAGGGAACTAAAATAACAATTTATCTAGTTTACTAGTCTTTTAGCAAATTAATAATCTAAATTGGATTACAACAAATTAATTTAATTACAAAACAATCACGAAAATACATATACCACAGTAAAAAGTAATTAACTAACATTCTTTTAAACAAATAATAATAATTTCTCTATTTTACGAATTTTTTTAGCACACTAATACTATAGTTTGGATAAAAAATAACAAATTAGTTAAATCGTAAAATAATCACAAAATAACATAGAGCACATAAAAAATAACTAATATGCAATTTTTATACATCATTTTATAATAACTAAGTCGGAATACCTGAATTTAAGGTTTTTAGAAAGTTGAAGATTTTGTGATTTGGAACCGAAACAAGCAACAATGTCTGACAACGCCTTAGCTAGCATGTGGGACCGGTGGGCTCCACTCTAGCTTTTTCTGATTAAAAGTTGGGTGGGGAGGGAGGGGGTACGATTCTATTTTGGGGGAAGGGGAAGAGGACGATCTATATTATATGTTGGTGAAAATACTATTACAGTTGAAAATAAAATAAAATGAATAAAATATCTTCAGGCTGAGGCGCGGATATCTCGCTCACTTTAAAAAAATTCAAGCCCACTGCAGCAAAGTTTTTCACTGGTCCAGTAGTAATCCTCTTGACATGTCTCCCCCAGGATACAACAGCCCGATCACGTCGTATGACTCGAACAAACTCTGGACAAATTGTTGAGTTCAAAGCTCCACCAAGATGAACACCTTCCTTCAACAAAAGTAAAAAAAAAAAGAAAAAAACTCTCTTTTTCTTTTTTCACAACTTTAACCTCACTTTATAGAAACACTCTACAATTACTTTTTCATCCTACAATATGGAAGAAAGACTCCTATTTAGAGGTGTAAGAATTTTTTCTTGAATTAAATTGGAAGAAAGTGGAGTAATAAGTTATGATATCATGGAGAACATGAGATAATTAGTGGTAGAATATGGAAAAAGAGTTACAAAAGAGTTATGGCCATCTTCTACTTCATGAAGTAGTGGGAGTTATAGGAGTTATGGCCATTTTCTACATCATGGAGTAGTGAGAGTTATAGGAATTTATTTTAATAATAAAATGCAGTTACACTAACATTCTCCCACCCATTTTAATATTAAAATATATATGAGAGTTTACTAGTTGAAGGGAGACTATCATGCATAATGAAGGTGTGCTCTGCATTGAACCTCCACTTAGCAAAACAACGATCTTTACTCCAGAGTCAGTAGTGGTCTCAGACTTGAACTATGACTGCTTTAGGGAAATTAAATATCATTGCTTATACATAATAATCAAGGTGTTGACATGAGCTTTATTAGCCAACACATTACGGCCTTGTGCTATCCCGATTTTCATGAGTATTTTTTAGAACAAGCCCAATTCTCATAGGAAGCGGCCTACTTCTACACTCACATATGTGAAATATATCAAGGGTGCTTTTGTAACTCTAGCACCTCACTCATACGAGCTATAAATTTTTACAGTAAGAGTTAATAAAACTCAACCTCGAAAATTATTACAGGATAAATGCAGTCACACCATAGGGATGGAATAATAATAAAAATAGTGCATTTAAACGAAGTCATCATATAATTTGTTCTTCCCATTGAACCTGATTATAGGATCTCTAGTCCCCAGGTTGGGTTTCCTCAAATATGACTTATGACCTTATGGGCTTCAATCCCATCCCCCTCGATGTGCTCCAGACCATTTCTCTTGCTAAGGCCTTGGTCAGTGGATCTACAAGATTATCACAAGATTTAACATAATCAACATTAATGGTACCGCTTGTCAAATATGATCTCATAGTACTATGTTTTCTCCTTATAGGTCTGGATTTACCGTTGTAATAACGATTTTGTACTCTACCAATTGTAGTGGTGCTATCACAATGAATTAAAATAGGAGGAATTGGTTTTCAAAATATGAAATTTGAAATAATAAATCTCTCAACCAATTCGCTTCCTTACTAGCTGAAGCTAAAGCAATTAGCTCAGCCTCCATGGTAGAGTTAGCAATTATTCTTTGCTTTTTTCAATTTCCAACAAATAGCACCACCTCCCAAAGTAAAAATATAACCTGTAGTAGAACAGGAATCTGTCACGACCCAAATCCCAAACCCGATCGTGATGGCGCCTCTCGTGAAGACAAGGCCAGCCAACAAAATAAATGCTTCCTTTTTAACAGTTATTTAACATTTATAAATCTAAAACATGATTAGTATAATCAAAAGCGCGAAAAACAACAATAACAACTCGGAACCATCCTGTCACATCCCGACATCGGAGCGTCACTAATTATGAGCTACTACAGAGTTCACTAAAGTACTACAAGTCCGGAAATAGGAACAAAGTCTGAAAGTAACATGAACAACATAAAATAAGGGAAAATATCCGGTGCCGCGGACACTAGCGGTCACCTGGCTTAGCTATGATAACAAATCTTCAGTTAGCTCAAAACCCGCTACCGGGTGGTCAAGTACCTGCATCTGTACACGAGGTACAGGGAATAAAGTGAGTACTTCCAACTCAGTGGTAATAATAGTAAATAATAACTGAGCGGCAAGAAATCACGTAAGAGCACACCAACATGCAATACGGGACATCACAACTCTTTTGAAGGAAACAGTAAGTCCGGAAAAAATCCTTTTAGAAAATATCCAGCTCAGTTTAAAACTTCTTTTAGAAATGATCTTTTCAACGGTCGCGAATATATTTTCAAAATAATTTGTGACACTATGCACAGAAATCCGCCTCTCGGGCAATATCCTTGTTCCGGGTCAGCCACTCGGGCCCCCAACGGTCAATGATCAGATAGTACCAGCACAGTAGATAAATATCTCAAGAAATATCACAACAACAACAAATAATGAATAAATGCATGAATACAATGCAATGCATGTGATGGTACATTCCAGTACCCACTGCGGCATGCAGCCCAAGCCATCCATATTTATTTATCGTCGACGGCGCTCACTAGGGGTGTGTACAGACTCCGGGAGGGGCTCCTACAGCCCAAGCGCAATATCTTGGTCAGTCATTGTTACCTGATCAATTTATATCACACAGTGCCATTGTTACCACTGTTCCAAGTATATATATTACAGTGTCATTGTTACCACTATTT